>BCLG01001140.1:2930-22843 GCA_001602295.1 Zoysia matrella | reverse complement strand
TTCATTTTCTGCCCAAAAGCCACCTGGTGGATTCAACCCAGCTTGGTATGTAACAGAGGCAGCAAATGTTACAAGCATCAAAATGAACTTGCGGCTCTCCTCTAGATCCTTTTTCTCTTCACGACTACTTGTTTGTTCATCAACCTCACTAAATTTTGATAGAATCCTTTTTACCACTCTCTTCACCTTCTCTTTTAATCTTGCTGAAACGATCTTTGTGGACACTAGGGTATGAATCCCAACATACATGAAAACACCACAAACTAGAACCCAGATGTAAATGGATGACTTAACTGCCCTGCAGCTTCCAGCAGCATAGGCCCCCAACAGACTGAAGAGGTCCAAAGTCATAGTAAATTGCATCGAGCGGAGCCATAACGCCTGCCTGGTTACTCTCTTGCTTAGAAGCAAGATGATTAATACAAGAGATGCAGCAAATGCTGTTGCATTGCAGTAAAAGAATACTTCATACCGTTGGGAGAACTCAGCACGAAGAACAGGGTCACCAGCTTCGTGGCCATGCTGGTTTTCATTCCAAAATCCCCCTGGTGGTGACAATCCAGCACTGTATGTTACACCAACTGCTATGATTCCAATCAGTACCAGATACTTCCGCAGTCTCCACAAGAGATCAAATTCCTCTTTGGTCCTACCACCTAGTAAAGCCCTGCTGGATGAATAATTCACGGATTCATTCCTAATGCCGTCATAATCGATACCGTTGCTTTCTCCATGTGTGTTGCTGCCTACAGTCTCACCATTGCCTGGTACAGAAATAGTTGCGGTGTTGGTCAGGGCAGTGGTGGGCTCACTACGAGTGCCAGCCTTAGCAGCCATCTGTCCTTGCATTTGCCATAGAAGAGTCAGCTCTTTGGATGCGAGAAGATATCTGTTGAAATATTCAGAGGTCATATCAGGATTGTTCTGGTTTCTAGACTAAGAATAATGATGAAGAAAGAAGGTGAGAGAAGAAAATTTTGAAGAAGTCGATGCCCAAAAAAAGCAGAACAAATGATGGAGAAAGAATTATTGTATACGCTTCTATGGCTAAGTTACAAACGTATTGTGAGTCATAATAATTCATCCATTATTAGAAATCATACTACATATGAGCTAAAAAAAGAGAGCATATTCAAGCTTAAAATGTTCAAAATGGTAAAAATAACTTTATATACCATAACAGATTGAAAGAAAAGTAGCAGTGTCACTCATGAATACCATTGCTATGATCATAAAAAGGTATCAAATTGAAGCCGCGAGGCATTGGCAATGCTAACTCACAACGGAAGAAGCTAATACACAGGAAGAAAGAGGAGACCATACCTCTCTTGAAGGTGTCGAAATGCTTGTAAAATTTCATGGAAGGACTCCCCGGCAGTTGTATGATCACGACCCTAAGAGAGGTTCCAAGTTTGAGCTTGTATCCAGAGCAATGGACGATTTGGCTGCTCAGACCGCTGGATACACGACTCCAAGAAGCTCAGCCACCCAAACCAAGGGCCTACGGATGGTGTGAAATGAAGAGAAGAAGAAACAAGAATGGGGGAAGACTACAGGTGAAGTCAACTCCAGCGCAATAACATAAGGGGCCACACAGCTCTAGGCCCCACAGCAACAACCAAATCATGTAGAAAGGCAGCCGCTGATTCTAAAGACCTCTTATTAGGAGGTAAATGTAGGCTGTATTATTAGCCACTAAATTCTAATCCATTATTTTTATTTTTTAAACCAGACAATAAGCTCAATTTTAATACGGCATATGGTGGTACACTTTGAAGTTAAATATAGAAACAAATCAAAGATCAATTATAGAAAGTAGTGGAACCACAAAGTACAACTTGTTGACCATAAATTCCTTCTCTAATATTTTGTTGCTGAAATCAAAATTACAATAATGTATATTATGAATTAATCTAATGATATCACCTTTTATCACTAAACTCATAATGTTAGCATAATTGTTAGTAATAAAGAAATTTTAATTTTTTTAAAAAAGTGCGTGCCTTATAAAATGGGGCTCCAATCTCAGACTTACGTTGCATCCAAAGCACAGAGTAAGCTGTATCTGGGTTGGACGAGATACCTGGAAGATTCAAGGATGGTTCTAAAACGAGTGAACTAGAAGGAAGACGAAGACTAGGGTGAGGTCAATGCCCCAAAGAAGATGAAACGTACCTCCCATGCGTAACATCACAAAGGAAAGTGCTAGGAGCTAATATCATGTACGACTGGTCAATGACCAAGTTACAAGTTGGGCCGAGTAAAAAAAAAAATCTGAAAGTCCACTCTGGGTTGCAGAGCTTAAAACTGACAGCAAGTTACTATACTAAAGTCAAAACAGAAAGGGACAAAGCAACTGTTGACCCTGTCATGGGCTCAAATCTTATCAAGCAAACTCCATTACTGGATTTGATTGCTGGTCTATAGGACAATGTGAAGATAGGTGTTGTTTATTATGCTAGAGTATCCTTGTTTTTATTCTCAAGAAGATATCCACATGCATGTCCTAAACAGACCTTATCTGTTCTGGCTGGCCTCGTGGGGAAGAAAGTCCTAGGAGTATCATGCCCTGCTGGCCATTTGATTGAACTCTGCAAAGGCACGTGGGTTGGTCAATATCGTTGCCGTGCTAAAACACACACTGCAAGTGCTCACACGGTAACATTGGCAGTTCTGGCATCTTGCATGAAATATACTTGTAGGTGGCTCATCGTCACGGGTGGTGTGTGCGAACAAGTAGAAACAAAGAGACAAGTATGGAAAACTACTCCTAGGTGCAGACAATTACTTTTTCCAAACAGGATTGCAGTACCATGCATGAGCGGTCACCTCGCGATGGTCACGGCGATTAAAGTTATGCAACCAATCAGTTTTTGGCAAGCAGTGCCAAAGTAGAAGATTTTTCCCATCTCGACTTGTATACCAAACTGCAGCAATCTCGTCGTTGTCGGACCAATTCAGAGCTACGAAATCGAGTACCAAAGCGAATAAAATAAGCGGGATCGTGGAATATGCACGATTCCAAGGACTTGCACCATTGTTAATAGCGCGTGCACAGACCTACTAGGTTGCATCAGCGTAATAGCACTAAAAAATAAGTAGAAGAGACAAGTTCCTCGGATTGTAACCGTATATTACTTTCTTCCTCTCAAATTATAAATTATTGTAGAGCTCTTCAATTTTTTAAATTATAAATTATTCTCACTTTTTAATATATTTTTTCTCCTTTTAATACTTCTATATATCTCTGTCTCTTTACTCTTCATTTTCAGCATATATCACTTTTTTATTTTTTTATTTTTTTTTGCGCTCGGACCAAAACGCCTTATAATTAGAAGTACCTGAGAAGAAGCGGCGGGGAAGGTTAGGTAGGTCCGTAGGTGGCTCCGCCGACCGCGGCGAGCCCGCAAGTGCGAAGAAAAAGCCTGAGTTCACACCTCCGTGACGTGTGATAGTATCAATGATCAATGATAAAGCGAATCACCAATTAATCATTGATGTCGCAGTCGCCTTTCTCTGTCGCGACAATTCGGCCGCGCGTAGAACTGGCTTGGGACGCGGACGGCCCCGACCGGCATTGGCTCGAACACCTGCCGGGCATGGCATGGCCGCGTAAGCGAGTGGCGCCGGCGGACAGACATGAGACATGGCACTGCGTCCGGCGCCAGGCAGCGATGCGTCGGCCCTCGCCCCAGCGGAGCGCTGCCGAGCGGAATCCTCCGTCGCGCGAGGACGGCGAGCAGGGCGGTTTTCTTGCCGGCGCGGCATTTGTTTGTCCCAGGAATTATACTTCCACTCAAAAAGTTGCATGAATTTTTTAGCACGTTGTTGTTTTGATTTTTTTGAAATGAGAAAATAGGAATGAAATTTTAGTAGAAAACGCTGCAGGCTTACATTGATTTATTTTCTATCTCTATCTCTTTTCTTCTTAAAAAACACAGTTTTTCACGTGTACAAAGTAAAATGTTTTAAACAGATATGAGTTAGACTGGATGCACACAGAAAATGCATCCAGAGTTATTCTTTCTTATAAATATAACAAATAAAATCTCTCTACAAACGCTTAGGATTCACATGCAACCCGTCTGCATGTAGTTCCTACGACTCTCTAACTAGTCTTTAGCTTTGCTCCATCAAAGCTTGAAACTCTTTTTTTGAGATCATTTTTGTCATCCATTGAGGAAGCCCGCTATGTTGTAAAGATTTAGCATAATGGTATCTACAATCACAACCATTAACTATGGTATTTATTCAATCACCAAAATCAATTCATACCTTTTAGAGGATTTCAAAGGTCAGTGTCTTCTAACTTAATTCATCTAGGGATAATATGAATTTGATAGAGTGAAGGTAAAGAGGGATTCTCAAGATAACTAAGTCTGAGACAAGATAGGTTGATTTCTAGCTCATTACTTTGAGCACCGGTCTCTTCCTGAATCCACAGACTGCTCCGGCTTTCAGCACTACTATGTACCTGAATGTAGAGGATTTTGAAGGACGGACAGAGTTGTCACCGCCTACTTCCTACCTCTACAACTCATAGATTACGCAACAAACAAAGGTAACCACTATCCTAGACACCACGTCTACGAAGTAAATTACTATCTTAACCCCATATGTAAATAAGGACTATGGTACTTTGAACAATATACAACAGTCAACAGACTATTAAGCATGCAAGAGAATTATAAACACTTACTTGAATCAATAAGCATTTGTACAGGTATAAGCTTGAAGATAGTGTCAACAGCCTCAACACTCGTCCCAACACCCTCAGGAGGAGCAGCACCAAAGTACAGTTTTGAAGAATACATAAACCGTCCCGCCTCTCCACCGCATGATCATCGGAGACACTCGTCGGGTTACAAGTGTGGAGAACATGCTGACAAGTCCGGTACTTCTCTTTGATACCCCTCACTCTCTTCGTATCTTCTAAACACTAAGAACTAGTCTTAATGGACTTTGGAATTATCTTTGCCTTCTAGTATTCCATTTTACTTATTATTCTAGCTTTCTCTAGTTTTAAAATACTTTCATTTTCACTATTTTTTCTTTCAATACGAGACACTCGTCGGGTTACAAGTATAGAGAACATGCCGACAAGTCCGGCACTTCTCCTTGATGCCCCTCACTCTCTTCGTATCTTCTGAACACTGAGAACTAGTCTTAATGGACTTTGGAATTATCTTTGCCTTCTGGTATTCCATTTTACTTATTATTCTAGCTTTTCTAGTTTTTCTAAAATACTTTCATTTTCACTTCTCAGTACGCATTCTTTTTCTTTCAATACATCTCTATCTCTCTCCTCATTTTCAATATATGCCACCCTTTCACATCCTTTAAATTCTCGTATCCAGACCTGGAACACAAATCGGGACGAAGAGAGTAACAACTAAGCTGATGAAAGTGACCGCAGCTGCTAGATGGTTTAGGGAAAAAAATTTGAGCCGTGCATAAAAAATAAATCCTACTTTTTAAAACGACATGGACTTGGTGAGACAAGCGTGAAACTTGAGAATATTGTTATAGTCATCCTCATGATTTAGCATGCTCTGTCGCTAGGTTCTCTGTATAGATTTGGGTTCAGATAGTGCTCCCGGAATACATATAAGATTTCATGTACTCCCTACAGTTTACAAATTTAATACAATGTTTTAGTCAAACTTTGAGAATATAAACTACAAATAGCTTTTAATATATTAAATTTAAGATTATAAAAATAATATGATTAAATTTGTTTTACAAAAGTATTTTCATAAAAATATAAATATGTTATTTTTTAATAAATATTTTTATAAAAATAGAAGTAAAAGTTATGCGACCGTGATGTTGGCCAAAACTATCTCTTTTTTGAACCGGGAGTACATGGCTTTATTAGAACGAAAGTCAATGGGTCGTCATTTAGTGTTCTCATCTTGATTCGAGTAGAGTAGCCTCGAATTGAACAGTATAATACGGAGTGCACTTCGTTTTGCTCAAGTTTGGAAGTCGTCGCCAACGTGCACTGCGACTTGCTAGGTGCCCCCCCTTGTTTGCAACTTGCTGGGTGCCCACACGTTCTTGCATCACTTTTATTTTGACGAGTGAATCGACGTCTTTAAATATGATCCTGGTCACTGTTTGTGACTCGCGAAACCATCCTTTGTTTAAACCTTTATATATACAGAGGCAGTTGGGAGTAATCATTTTCAAAAGTAGAACTCCATTCGTTCTGAAAATTTTGAACAAATTTCAGAAGAGATGGATTATACATATACTCCTCCATTCTGAAAGTGAGGTTGTTTTTGAAGACGCAGTACTAATTAGCGAACGTTTGGTATATAAAGATATTTATACTTCTTTTCATATTCGAAAATATGAAATTCAGATAGATACGACAAGCCAAGGCTCCGCTGAAAAAATCACTAAAGAAATACCACATCTAGAAGAACATTTACTTCGCAATTTGGATAGAAATGGAGTTGTAAGGTTGGGATCTTGAGTAGAAACTGGCGATATTTTAGTAGGTAAATTAACGCATCAGATAGCGAGCGAATCCGAACGAGTACTCGAAAAGATTCTGGAGGGTCCTCGTGATTAGGCACTCTTTTTTCCCAGATCGTAGCATTAAGTATTTCTTGGCGAGCTATAAGATGATCAGATTTATAAGTAAGTATCTCTTGTAAAATATGAGCAACACCGAATCCTTCTAAAGCCCAAACTTCCATTTCTCCTACTTGTTGTCCCCCTTATTTGGCTCTTCCTCTAACAGGTTGTTGGGTAAAGTGAGTAGGGTCCAGTAGAATGTCCATGAATTTTTTCATCAACTTGATGAATTAATTTTAAAATACAGGACTTCCCTATTAGAACAGGTTGTTCAAAGGGATTTCTACGGAAGTCGGTAAGATTATATTTTGAGCGGTTATGTATCTAGAACCTTTGACGCAAATTGATGCGTCTCTAACTCCATAGAGATTACTTCTTAATACAATTTCTTTCAAATTTAGTAAAATTTCTTGTATGGGTTCTTCAATACCTATTATTGTGGAATATTCGTGTGGCACATTCCCAAATTTGGCGTGTGTGATACATGTTTCTTCTATTTCTCCAAGTACAAATTAAATCAGATGTCACATCATTTTCAGAATGGAGAAAGTATATATTTTGGTTGTTGACCATTTTCTAAAAATGCATGGTACAACATACATATAATTTCGAGATTGGCGGTTGATTAACACTTGCAGTATTTTGTTACACGGTGTGACGCGAGACCGCGGACTTTGCTATTAGATTATCATGCAATAATAATGCCCCCACAACCTCCAAAGATGCTTGCGCACATGCCAACAAATTTACCAGCGAAACCCTCGTTGAGATACTAAAAATGTGAGACCGAGGTTCTTCAGTCTTGTTAAATATATATAGTATAGATCAAGACATTGTCAAACCTGTTCAGTTGGGTGAGTTAAAAATATCCTCTACTTGGAACCCCTCTACTTCATTCTCTTTGAAGATGCGTTCAGACGTTCAGGCAAAAAAAAAAAAACAATCCTTCGTCTAAATCAATTAAGAGGAAACTGGCAAGATTGATTGCTGATGTGAGTAATGATGTTTTCATGCTCTGACTTTAACGTTTCAACTGGGAGGAAGAATTTTCACCGAATAATACCCCTACTAGTTTTCAACAAATATCGTTAAACTAACCAACGTCATATTACCTTCATTCCAAACAAAATGCCATTCTAGTTATATATTTTATATAGATTGTGTTTGGTTGCCAAGCTGTCGCTGCGCTGGTGCGCACAGTGATTTTCATGTTGTGCGTTGCGGCCACAACCAACACCAACCGCTGCACAACCGGCAGCCTAATAGGTCCATAGAAGACACTATAAGTGAAGAAGTGTTTGTCCAAATTTAGATTTATAGAGCAGAGGAAGTATATTTTTTGATAATGGAAAAGGAGTTCCGGTCTTTGCTTCATAGAAGCTACAACCACCAACTACATAATATCCGGGAGATGTACTAAAATGTACAGAAAAGAGAGAATGTTCGATGACAAAACAATAGCAACTAGTTCTATTACTAAATATCCATTTGTGATTAGCCAATATTCCCTCCGTTCTCAAATTGATGTCGCCGTTGACTAAAACAAATCAACTTTGATCATTCGTTTTATTCAAAAAAGTATGATAAATTATATATTTTTTATAATTTGTTTTATTATTAAAAGTATTTGAATTACAACTTAGAATTTTTTTAAATTTGAATTAATTTTTTGAATAAGATAAATAGTCAAAGTTTATGTTTGTAATCAATGGTGACATCAATTTGAGAAAGGAGAGAGTATATTATATGCTTCACCGCCACATCTAAACGTTGATAAACCTTTTGTAGCATCAACTTGTAACAAAGAGAGTATATAAAAGTTAGGAAGAGTAATTGACCATTTTATTTAGTTAACCTACTCCCGGAGCAGTTCGCTGAATCATTGTTAGGACAGAACTCTCATGGTGTAATTTGTTTGCTCTTTTGGACTCTCACAATGGTTGTTAAAATATTGTATCATATTTTGATGAATCGCTAATACTAAAAGTGCATATAAGAGGCACACCACGTGCCTATATTAAATTGCGACTCAAATTCTTCAGCATTGCTTCTCCAAACTTACAATAAAATTAAATGTCACAGAAATTTTACAGAAATTAGTTCAATTTTACAGTATAAAATAAAAAAAATCGTATTCCAAACGCGACCTATTAAGACCTCTTTGTTTGAACTAGAGTTTTTGAGCTTTTAAAAAAGCTGGCTTGATGACTAGTTGAAAAGCTCGTTGGTGAAATTTAAATGTTGCTTTTATAATGTACATTTAGCTTTTCTGTACATCAAAAACTGAAAAAGCAGTCTTCAGCGAGCTTTTTAGCTTTTAGTTTATTTCTGCAAAAGCTAGCTTTTCAGCATTTTAAAAGTAAATTCAAAGATTTGTTTTTAACTTTTCAGCTAAAAAAGCCAGTTGAAAAAATTAAAAAAAAAAGCTTAAGTCCCTGCACGCCGGAGTGACCTATTTTTAGCTTTTTAGCATAGCCTCCCAGCCAAAAGCCCAAAACCAGGGCAGAGGCTGTTGGTTGAGTTTGAACATCAACACGGCGCGCGATGACCGTTAGATGAGCCGCACACGGGCAGCTCAGCAGCGGGGGCATGCATCCTGCGACACCGGCATACCTCGGGCAGTGGAGGAGCTCGGTGTTCGCCAGCCGACGGCGGGGCTCCCGGCGGTATGCGACCCCGTGCGAGGAGCCGGACCGGACGGTGTTCGACGAAATGCTCCTGCGAGGATGGGCCGTTCCGTCGTCACGTGGGTCGTGCTCCGCTCCAGTCCCGGCCCGTCGCGCGGGGAGGACGCGGGCCGTGAGCCGTGCACTCATGCGGCCTCCAGTGTATCAGGTGTGTTGCACACTGCCAAGCCCAGCTGCCCGCCATTCTTTTTGACAATACTGATGCTGTTGCTTGCAATTGCAAACGATGTATGCCAATACTTGAGCCAGTTCGGCGTACTTCTCGTAACCGATAGGCTCCGTACCCATATTGAAAAATTCACGATACTCTTTGGATGCTTGGTAGTTTTAGCCTAATTCAAACAGAAACCATTCCTTCAATCCTAAAACAAACCTGATACGTGCTATATGTTTTTGTTATGTTGCTGTTTGTGGACAGTGGACCACAGGCGTACCCAGTGGTTTACTTAAAATTTTTAGCTCAAATTAATTCTAATGCATGTATCAGTTAAAGTTTTAATTTTAACAGATATCTAAATAGTAAATATACATAGATAATCTCAAAATATTGTTATATATTTGTATCAGATTTGGAAGAGATGACAATAATTAAATTTTAGATATTGATATAGGTCTATGTTAGACTACTATTTTTCATCTAAGTATCTAAATTAATGTTTACGTACTCGGTTTAAGTATTTATTAGCCGTTTTACTTCTTCTATTCAGATGTTGTTGCTTCGTCGTAATTTTTGACACTAAATACACTTAGTTCTGTTGAAATCTTCAAGCGAAATACATGAAACATATAATTTTGAATAGCAGAATATTTGATAAAATGATAGGTCTGCAGTGATAGAATATTTAATTTTTTAAAATATTTCTCTCTCTGTCTCTTACAGTCTGAGCTTACGATGCATTTACGGGTTAGACTTTCTTTACATCGCATGTTTTTTAATTTAATAAACTAGACTAAAGTTTGATAGTATGAGATGGTTTTTCGGTTATTCCGAATGAAAAGGATAAGTTCTATGTAGTTTGCTCAGTTTTTCTTCTTAGTAACTGACACTGCTATCATATTTGCTGTTGCCTTTGTCTATATAGCTGTAAAAAAAAATATTTTGACATACTCTTCGTAAAATCCTGGTGCAGTGGATACCTCAGCTTATTCGAACTCAAGTTCGCAACCTCTAGCATATTTGTGGGGTTTTTTTTTTTTAGTTTTCTTAGTCCATGTTTATATATATTCAATCTTGTTTTCGGGATGCTGCAGTACCGGCACATCGCCGTACCGTATCACCTTGCCCGTATTCCCAAATCGGAGAAACGTAGACTAGTACAGAGTGTGTGCAGTGTCTGTTTTCCTGTTAGGTACGTAGGACTCGGGGGCACAGGAACGAAGACTTGGACCAGAAAGTCTTGAACGCAAAGCTGTCTCACTGGTGATCACGTCAGCTCAGGACCACGACTATAAAACAATCCAGTCGCGTCCGTCCGTCCTGTACCCTGACTTTAATTTATTATAAAGTTTCTAAAGAAAATTATTATGCAAAGCCAATGTTACAATTATGGCCTTAGAAAAATATCATCAGAGTTGGCTCATGCAAGACTGACCACCTGCTCCACGTTTCCAAAAACAAAACCCACCTACTCTGACCACCTAAACAATTTTTATTAAGTAGGAGTATATAATGGATTGCCAATCTGGCACCACCCCTGGGGATTGATTTTATCACCTATTTTATATAGTTGATGGAATCAAGTTGATCTGCGGTGCGACATGGTTATGAACCTTAACCTACATCGTAAGTATAGAATGTAGCGATGTAACTAGTTCTGAGCCTTAGTTGGGGTTTCCTTCATGATCAGCAAAGTATAGTGATTTATAACTGGATATTGCATTGATATATCACCAATTCTTGGTTCATGGCAGCGAGTTCATCTATGCTGCGAGATGGCAGATAAGCCTAAAAACGGCTCACAGTTATTGCATATGTGTTGATTTTAAAAAAGATGGAAAAAAAAAGAATCTTTCCTAGTTAGGACAAGCCAAGGTCCCACACCCACAGCCACAATGTCCTCAGGGCCAAGTGGCCCAAGTCAGGTCAACTAGAAAGACGAAGACAAGTCTGCGTGTTCATATCTCTCTTGCATCATTGAAAAAGCAATGACCAACTTTCACCTTTCTTAGTAAAGAACTACTAGTAATAAGTAAAGGACCTTTTAGTATATTCTGAATGTTCAGATAAGCTGAAAGGTAGAAAGCAGAAAGGAGGTTATGAGAGTAAACTTACGAAGCAACCCGGATGCTGAACCATACACTAGGAACATAATTTATTTGAGTCGGAGTTATTCGTCACTTCTTTTGAAGTTTGCCTCTTGTAGTGAAATGGGAATTCCCTCTTGTAGTGAAATGGGAATGTAGACAGGAGATAGTAGTACTACAAGAAATTTCTATTACTAGAGGACACCGCGCCCTGTACTATGCTTTCCTGGCGGCTAAACCCAAGACTTTGTCAATTGAAGCGGTCAATGGCTTGTGTCGCTATGTTACTGCAAAAATCTCTTGTTTTTTTGGTCTTCTGCACTTTCCCTTTCTACTGGTGGAGGTAATATCCAAAGACGACGACCTATGTATACAGTTCATCTCCAATCTCCAGCCCATAAACCTTCACAGAAAAGACAGAGATTTGCCTTGAATTTCTTTAGCTCCGCTCTATGGCATCTGAAGAGCAGAGCAGCGATGGCTCTGCGCCTGGCAACCCTCCTGCCGAGCAGCAAGAGGCGAGGCATGGCCATGATGACCAGAATCCTGGGGCCGATGAGGCTGAGCTCCTATGGAAGCTGAGAAAGTATTTGATGCTGTTGGCTATCCTTGCTGCGGCCATCACCTATCAGGCAGGGCTGGCTCCGCCTGGCGGCTTCTGGCAAGGCAACAAGAACGGTCACATCGCCGGCGATGTTGTGCTGAGAGTCAGCTACCCCAAGAGGTACCTTGTGTTCTTCTACTGCAATACAACTGCGTTCGGGGCATCACTTGTCGTCTTGATATTGCTACTCGTCCGGGAGCTAAGCCGCAATGCGGTTTGGCTCCGGGCACTACAAGTTGCAATGCTGTTGGGTCTGCTCGGGCTCATGGGGGCCTATGCTGCTGGTAGCTGCAGGGAGGTGATGAGCTCGGTTTATATTTGGGTACTGCTTGTTGGCATCTTCGCGTACGTCACATTTCATGTTGTATTCTTCAAGCATCTCGCACCTCAGCGGCTGAAAAAAATGTTCGAGGGAATCAGTAAATCCTGGAAAAAGATCCTAGGGAATATTTTCGGGAAAACACAGGACCAAACAAATGAGCCGGATGTTCTTGACGAGGAGGAAGAACTGGAGCGGAAACGCAGTCTCCTGCTGGTTCTTGCCACATTGGCAGCGCCTGTCACATATGCAGCAGGGTTAAACCCACCAGGTGGCTTCTGGGCTGATGACAAGCGGCCAAACTACCTTGCTGGTGATCCGGTGCTGAGCAATCACTACCCGCGCCGGTTCAAGGCATTCTTGGTGTGCAATGCCACTGCTTTTGCCGGATCCCTTGTGATCATCATCATGCTTCTTAGTGACACAGCAGTTGATCATGTTGTCAAGTCAAATGCTTTGCGCTTGTGTGTACTGGTGAGCCTCTTTGGCCTTATGGGGGCTTACACTGCTGGGAGTTGCAGGGATGTCCGGACATCTATCTTTGTATTCTCCCTTGTTGGTGCAGTTTTGATCTACCTTATCATTCAATGGATTGCACCTAGTGTGGCAAAGCCACCTCGTGTGGAGAAGGCCATCGGATGGATAAGAAATAAGAAGAGTGAGGTTATTGAAAATTTGTGTTCTTTCATTAGAGGAGATAGTGGGAATCGAAACATTGAGATGCCCAATTTGTCAGGTCCAGATACACCATATGAATCAAACAACAGCTCGTCGAGCAGTTCTAATGATGCTAACAATGATCTACAGAAATTGCGAACATATCTCCTATTGCTTGGGATCCTTGCTGCCACTGTCACATATCAAGCTGGGCTGAATCCTCCGGGTGGCTTTTGGACAGACAGTGTTGATGGGCGTATTGCTGGCGACCCAATCTTGGAGGTTATAAACCCCAGGCGCTACAAGGCCTTCTTCTACTGCAATGCCACAGCATTTGTTGCATCTTTAGTGATTATTACCCTTCTTCAGAGCCAACTGATTACCGTCGGTGCCATCAAGCGTCACATATTGCAAACGGCCATGACACTGGATCTCTTTGGTCTTATGGGGGCCTATGCTGCTGGAAGCAGCAGAAAGTTCTCAACATCCTTGTATGTGTTCGTCTTGGCCCTTCTTGTTTTCACCTATATTGTGCTTCATGTTCTTCTATCTGTGTCTGTTAGTAATGCACAATTGAAGGGGAAAATTGATTCTATATTGAAAGTTTACAATAATTTCATGGGATGTTTTGAAAAAAATGACACCATAGATAATGATCATGGGGAGAAGGATTTGGAGAAACCGCGTAATGAGAAGGATTTGGAGAAGCGGAGTAATGAGGAGAAGGATTTGGAGAAGCGGCGCAAGTTTCTGATGTTGCTTGCAATACTAGCAGCTTCCATCACATATCAAGCTGGCTTAAGCCCACCAGGTGGCTTCTGGACTGACAACAATGATGGCCACCGAGCAGGTGATCCAGTGTTCCATGATGAGTTTCATCGCCGTTACAGGATTTTCTTCTACTTCAATGCCACTGCTTTCATGGCCTCTCTGTCTGTGATTATGTTGCTTGTTAGCAGAAGGCTGTGTCACAAGGGTCTGAAATGCTATGCGCTGCGTGCATGTGTTCTAGTGGATCTGATCAGCCTCATGGGTGCTTTTGCTGCTGGAATCTGCAGGAAAGTGTCGACGTCCGTGTATGTCATTCTTGTCGTTGTTGCTGTGTTTCTCTATGTCACGATCCAAGTGCTGATTTTGACATTTGCGAAAGACAAGCTGAATGGCTTCTTGAAACGGGGTTTCAGCATTAGTCCTTCTAAACGCAAACATTCATCCATGAATAGCAGGAGAAGCTGCCAGGTTAGAAAGAGATCTGAGGATAAATGGCGCAAAGATTTGATGCTGATTGGAACTCTTGCAGTCACTGTCACATACCAAGCCGGGTTGCTCCCTCCAGGTGGACTTTGGCCGGATGACCAGGCAAGTCATTTTGCAGGTGATCCAATCCTCCATGATACCCACCCAACAAGGTATAAAATATTCTTCTATAGCAATGCCACGGCATTCATCGCATCAATTATCATGGTCATCCTCTTGTTGAACAACACAATAAGCAAGTACAAGAGGTCACTTCTTGCTATGAAGACGGCAATGATACTGGACTTGCTCGGTCTGCTTGTAGCATATGCCGCAGGCAGCTGTAGGAAGTGGAAAACATCTGCATATATTTTTGCTCTCGTCATTGCTGTATGCATCTACATTGTAATTCATGTGTTACTGTCATTCGATGAGGTGGCTTTGTTAGTAAGAAACAAGGGAAAAAAATGGATGCCATGCCTGAAAAAAATGTGGGAACTTATTGAAACTGAGCATGAGCATTCAAACACTCAGCCATCTGCTGGGCATGTAGAAGAGGTCCCTACAACTGTGTAATTGTAGTCTTGTTGCATTTATTGATTAAATATGTCAGACTTTAAGTTGTTTACGCAAAGAGATACATCAAGTGTAGCGGAATTGACTGAATTGAAACTACCATTTTTATTTTTCTCTTTTTTTTTTACTAGAGCTCGTCTATTCTTATCGGCTAAAAAACAAAGTTTGTATCATTTTAATAATGTTAATGAAGCATCTTTTGGTCTTCCATGCCTGCAAATTGGCATCGGATTTCATGTCATTGTTTGTCTCTCTTCCAACTTTCATTGATAAAAACAAGGACCAATATTGTGGCATATACTGAAGATTGTTGCAAGTTGGAGTCCTACAAATAGAGTGGATGTTATAATCCTCAGAACTCAAACACTCAAGAGATTCTCTTTGGGTTTGAGTTTGTGGGCATGGAGGTTGAACTACAGCAAGGAAATGGTCATGTCGCAGAAAATACCAATGATGAGAAAGAACTACAGCAGCAAGGTGATCAAATCCCAAGCAGCGTTGTTGAGGCAGAGCTTGTATGGAAGCTTCGAAAGTACTTGATGCTACTAGCAGTTCTTTCTGCGACTGTCACTTTCCAGGCAGGGCTTGCTCCACCAGGCGGCCTCTGGCTAGACAACCAGCACGGCCACCTGGCCAGTGACATTGTCCTGCAATCTAGCTACCCCAAGCGGTATAAGGTATTCTTCTACTGCAACTCAACGGCATTCATGGCGTCACTCATTGTTCTGATCTTGCTTCTTGTAAGGGAGCTAAGCTGCAACGCAGTTTGGCTGTGCTCACTGCATTTTGCGATGTTGCTCAACTTGCTGAGCCTTATGGGAGCCTATGCTGCTGGCAGCTGCAGGGAAGTCAGAACATCCTTGTACACTTGGGTGTTACTTATTGGCATCTTTATGTACGTAGCACTTCATGTCGTGTTCTTCAAACACCTGGCACCTGAATGGTTTCGACGATCCTTTATAGAGGTTCAGATGTTCTGGAAGGATTCTCTAGCACACATTCTCAACAAAGGCCATAACACAGTAGATGAATCAGATGCTTCTGTCCATGAGTGCAAGGAAGAACTGGAGCAGAATCGCGGTTTCTTGCTTGTTCTTGCCACATTGACAACAAATGTGACATATGCTGCAGGGCTAAACCCCCCAGGTGGATTCTGGCCTGAGACTGATGATGGCCACCTCGCTGGAGACCCGGCCCTCCGAGACCACTATCCTCGTCGCTTCAAGGCATTCATGGCCTGCAATGACACTGCTTTTGCTTCTTCTCTTGTCATTATCATCATGCTCCTCAGCAACACATCTGTGCATCATGCTGTCAATTCAACACCACTTCGTCTATGTGTTTTGATAAGCCTGTTTGGCCTTATGGCTGCTTATGCTGCAGGGAGCTGCAGGGATGTTCATACATCTATTTATGTGTTCGCCCTTGTTGGTGTTGTCCTACTCTACCTTATCATTCAGTGGATTGCACCTATTATGCCCAGGCCTGAGTTTATCATGAGGTGCATCAAATGGATAAAAGGGGGAAAGGATACACTGGTCCTGAAGCTAAAATCTATCCTTATTGGCAGCAGCAGCACAACCAGAGAGCAGGAGATGCCATTAGCGTTGGATGGACAAAATCAATCAAATACTGATTCAGCAAACATGGTTACTGATGTTAATGATGATATAAGGAAGTTGCGCTCATATATTTTATTGCTTGGCATCTTTGCTTCCACCATTACTTACCAGGCTGGGTTGAATCCACCAGGTGGGTTTTGGATAGATAATGAGGACGGCCATCTTGCTGGGAACCCTATCCTGGAGATGATTGATCTGAAGCGGTACAATGCATTCTTCTACTGCAATGCCACTGCATTTGTGTCATCATTGGTGATCATCATCCTTCTCCAGAGCCAACTGATCACCACTGGTGCCATGAAACGCTATGTTCTGCAGACAGCCATGATTCTTGATCTCCTTGGAATAATGGGAGCATATGCTGCTGGCAGCAGCCGAACTTTCTTCACATCTTTGTATGTGATAATCCTGGTTCTTCTTGTTTTCTCTTATGTTGTGATTCATATTGTACTCTTTGTGTGCAAAAGATCCCCTGATGGATCAGTTCAGCAAATAGATGATAACTCTGAACTGAAAAATTTGGAGAAGCGGCGCAAATTTCTTGTGTTGATTGCAGTTCTAGCTGCATCGAGCACATATCAAACTGGCATAAATCCACCAGGTGGCTTCTGGACTGACAATAAAGATGGTCATCGGGCTGGTCAACCACTGTTCCATGATGAGTTTCCACAACGTTACATTGTTTTTTTCTACCTTAATTCCACAGCTTTCATGGCATCCTTGGCTGTGATTATGTTGCTTGTCAGTAGAAGGTTCTGTCAGATGAGAATGAATGGCTACTTGTTGCGTGGATGCGTGTTACTTGATCTAGTCAGTCTCATGGGTGCTTTTGCTGCTGGAAGCTGCAGGAAAGTATCAACATCAGTGTATGCCATCCTAGTTGTTGCAGCTGTTTTTGCCTATGTTATGATCCAAGTTCTGGTGCTGACCTTTGCAAGGGATAAGGTCAGCTACTTCTTTGAGTGGCTGTTCCATGCGACTTCTTTCAATACTCCAAATCAACCCAAGAGTTACAAAAGAAGCATCATTGTCAATCGAAAACCTGAGCACAAATGGAGAAAAGATGTAATTCTAATTGGAACTCTTGCAGCGAGTTTGACGTATCAAGCTGGCCTGCTTCCGCCTGGAGGGCTATGGCCTGATGATCAAGACGGTCATCTCACTGGTGATCCAATCCTCCATGATACTGATCCAACACGGTACAAGGTATTCTTCTACTGCAACGCCACTGCATTCATTGCATCGGTGGTCGTAGTCATTCTTTTGTTGAATAGCACAATAAGCAGATACAGGCGATCTCTCCTTGCCATGAAAACAGCCATGGTGCTGGACTTGCTAGCTCTGCTTGGAGCATTTGCTTCAGGCAGCTGCAGGAAATTAAAGACTTCAGTATATGTTTTGGCACTTGTCATCGCTGTGTTTGTCTACATAGTCATTCATATCTTGCTGTCTTTCGATAAAATGGCACGGTCGCTAAGGAATGTGGGAGAACAGTGGGTTCCATGCCTCAAAAAGATTTGGGCACTCATCGAAACAGAGCCTTCCAACCATAAGCCAGCTACTGTGGAACCATGAGATGTGCTTCTGGCAGTGCATCACTTTCTAATGGTTTAGTTTATTTAGTTGATATGAAAGCCATAGTGGAAATACTTTGGCACTTTCTTAGGCTTCAGATGTTAAGTTCTTCATGGAAATCTCAAGGAAAAAAGTAGGGAGAACATGTCAAAGAGTGTAAACCACAATGTAACTGGTTCTTAGTTTTTCATTCCCGTGTTCAGTGGTTCTCTCTTTCTTCAGTGTTATATTCTGGTAATCTTGTGGGTCTTCCTTCCATGTATGTAATCCTTACACGGAATCTGCACTCCTTGTTACGCAAAATGCGCGAGCGTGTGGAGAGGTTTCAACTCCAGACCGTGTAGCTAGTGTAAATGTAATCCCGTATGTCAATACAGTGCCTGAAGATGTGTATTAATGTAATCTCTGTCTCAGTTGCTCCTCTGTGACTTGATGTAATCTCTCTCTCTCTCTCTCTCTCTGACATTTTAAGACCGAATTATTATCCTGAGCGTGATTGTATATCCCTATGAAATACAGATACATAATTTATATATTACCTAAATTAAAACTAGATTTAAAATCAGAGATAGTGCTCCGTTCCTATGATAAAAAGCACAACTTCAAATGTAAAGTAGTAGCAAGGGTTTAACTTACCGTTTGATGCCGTGAAAACCGGTGGAAAAGCGCTACAAATTCAAAATCTAGATGAATTTTTGTCATAATTTGGGTGAAACCGTTCGGTTTTTTTTTATTTATTGAACGGTTTTCGGTTTTGAATTTTTAAATTTTGAAACCCCTCAGTTTCATCAACTTACCTCTCGGTTTTGCATGTTTGTAAACTGGTTTATATGTTTTCAAATTTTCAAATTTTTTGAATTTTGTGAACTGAAAACTGGTCTAACAGCTAAACCAGTTTAACGATTATCGTAAAAAATTGAGCAGTTTCTAAACGGTTTTGTCATCTACCGAAGTAATGGAAGTAGCCATAAAGCTGACCAAATCGGTTGGACCCTTCCGTTCAAAATTCTTCCTTCCCCGGCTTGGACAAGGCCAGGCAACGACAATGTAGCTGTAACGGTCGCTCGAACAGTCGCACTGGCGCACAGGGAAAACGGACGAGGCACAGCTAACCAGCCACGTGTCAACCGGCCTCACACGTCAGCGAGAGATCGTGCGCACCAGGTTGCAACCTCGTGTCCGAGCCGCGCCGTCCTAATCGAACCCTCCTCCGGTAATCACCATGCCTGGTACGCACTAATCACCCACCCAAATCCACACCTCACCTCCGTTCCCCGGCGAGCCGAGGCGCCCGCGCAGGTGTGGCGTGGCCGGAGCGTGACGCCGCCGCTTCCGCGGCATTTCGTCGAGCGCATGGCGTTCGTGCCCAGCGGCAAGGACGACCCCGCGGCGCGCAGCCTGCCCTGGTCCGAGATGTTCCGGTCCGCCGCGCTCCTGGGGCCCAAGCAGGGTGGCGGCGGCGACGATCCCGGCGAGCCGCCGAAGAAGCCCCGCCCGGCCATGAAGCCGGCGAAGGAGGGTAAGGAAAAGGAAGGGAAGGCGGGCAAGCCGCCGGCCGCGGACATCGCGGGGCTGTCGCTGGAGCCCGACGCGCGGCTGGCGCTCTACATCGCCATGGCGCACGCGGGGCTGGCCACGGCGCTGCTCGTGCTCTACGGCCTGTATCTTCTGCTCGCCGACTTCCTCCGCCCGCTGCAGTGGGCGCTGCTCTGCTCCGTCCCGCTCCGGGAGACGCAGCGCGCGCTCGTCGCCTTCTGGGAGCCGCCGCTCCGCGCCGGCCTCGGCGCCGCCGTGCTCGCGCTCCCGCT
>BCLG01001139.1:107092-125249 GCA_001602295.1 Zoysia matrella | reverse complement strand
AAGCGGCGCACACGTGGGGTGGGGCGACGGGCGGCATACGGCGGCTAGGGGAAGGCAGCGCAGAGGATGGTAGAGAAGAGAGAGAGAGAGATGGGTCTGGAAGGGTCAGGATGCTTCTGTGCGAGAGAGAGAAGAGAGTGGGTGGGGAGAGAGAAAGAGGGGCACGGCATTTAGTATCTTGCGGAGAACGTGACTCGCTCCAGATTGGCTACCTGAGGAAGCACTATATCGGTGACGTGGAACGAGCTCACTAGCATGTGTTCGCTGGTCGGCACGCAGCAGCAATTTACAACAACCGCCAGTGGAAAAGAGCCTAATGCAGGCGGTTCATATAACCTGCCACCTGTGCAAAAGAGAGTATTTCTGCAGGCGGATATTTAGGAAAATCGCTTGCATTCTTTTATTTCCATAGGCGGCTCTTTATCATGGGCCCACTCATTTCTCAATAAAGGCGGATAATAATTTAAAATCGTATGTATGATTAGAAGAGAGGTTTTGGGATAAATAGTTTTTGTAGTAGTGGTGAAGGATGAGGAGGGGTGCAACTGTGGCCGACCAATGGCGATATCTGGCTGGACGGCATGGTGAGGTGATCGTGCTCGAATAGATGGCCACCAACCTGCTTAGGCTTTGTTTGGTTACGTTGGATTGGTTCCGATCGGATTGATTCCAAGTCTAATGAATCTTATTCTCATTCAAATTATGTGGCAACTTATTTGTGCAACTTGTGAATTGAATCGAACCCAAATCTAGAATTTGTCCCCTATTCGACTAGGAAGCAAACCGCACCTCAAGGGTCTTGGAATCAAACCGAATCCTAACTTCACCATGGTGTTGTAAGCTGATTTGTATCCTATCAAACATTGCTCACATTGTTTTAGAACATGCACCGAAACTAAACATGACATAAAAGTAAAATCAAGGTCGAAAGCAATCACGCCCGGAATCATTCCACTTCTTGCCGAACAAGGCCTTAGGAAGGAGTGGTTCATCTCCTAGTCGTAGGCATTGACAGAGACGCAGATGCAGGGGTATTACCCGGCAAAATCAAGGTTCCAGAGCTCCACCGTTGATTGATTTGAAGTCGAACATATAAAAAATAACTAGCAGTAAATTTCTTCACAAATATTTTGATAAGAGTATCTACAAATGTGCTTCCTCGGTCTCACCATTTTCATATACTTCTTTCTAGAAAGGAGTGGCTAGAAAAAAATCCAATGAGTTTCCCTAATTAATAATGATCAACTGTATGTGTGAGCTCGTTATACTATTTTGGTCTCATCAAACACTGTTACAACCGAAGTGTTAACAGGATGCACTCTCCCTTAACGAAACGCAAAGCTTAGGCCCAAATCATATGTTCTTTAAATGAACATAGCAAGATGGCCAACCGTCACCCTAAGTTACTTATTCGATACTGGCGACTAAATTATCTCTAACAAAACTAATATTTTAATTAGAAAGTTCTAGTGTTAACACTCAAAATTTACATCATGGGAAGATCAAAAATTCATGTTTGACAAGCCGAAATATGGTAGGAGATTTCGGCTGATGATGGTTATTTTGCGAGAATTATTTTTCAACATGCTTTTCAAGACGTGGAAGATATTGTCGAAAAATTTGGCTAAATTCTACTAAAGAAGGAAAGAAGTGCTTAAAAAGGCATTGTGTGTGAGCTCGTTATACTATTTTGGTCTCGTCAAACACTGTTGTTCAAACAGGGCATGCACTCTCCCTTAACGAAACGCAAAGCTTAGGCCCAAACCATATGTTCTTTAAATAAACATAGCAAGATGGCCAACAATAACCCTACGTTACTTATTCGATACCGGCGACTAAATTATCTCTAACGAAACTAATATTTTAATTAGAAAGTTCCAGTGTTGACACTCAAAATTTACATCCCGAAAAGATCGGAAATTCATGTTTGACAAGCCGAAATATGGTAGGAGATTTCGGCTGATGATGGTTATTTTGCGAGAACTATTTTTCAACATGCTTTTCAAGACGTGGAAGATATTGTCGAAAAGTTTGGCTAAATTCTACTAAAGAAGGAAAGAAGTTCTTAAAAAAGCATGAAGATGAAGCCAAATTTATGATTTGAAAGTTCCAAAACATAGCTCTCGCCAAGATGATCAAAACGGATATATATGGATCACCTAAATCAGACCCCTTTTTGGAATCGTATTTTTGGACCCCCAAAGTGTCCGGCAATGTACCGAAGTTTCTGGCCACTTCTGGAACCGCATTTTAGACCCTCGGAGGGTCCAACAATGTGCCGGAACATCCGGTACCGGAGTGTCCGGCCTAGGGCTGGACCGGTACCCAAGTCTATATTTGGTAGTTTTTACACGAGATCGAAGCTTATTTGTTTCCTAATCAAGGAGATTCGTGGCTGCACAGGGTAAGACCAGCCCACCTTTATATAAAGAAGCCTAAGGCCGATTGAGGGGGTAACCCAATGGATTTCACCAATTGCCCCTTTACTTTTTAGCTCTCCAAACCCTAATCCTCTTCCAACCCCCTATGATGCTGATCCACTGGTCTCCACGGCCATAGATGCCGTCCTAGGGCACATCCGGCGACGCTCACGCCTAGACGGGGTCCCTCCCGAGTGGGAGATTCGACGGTCTTCGCTAGTTTGCTCGTAAACTAGTTTTTCTTCGACACGAAAGTGCGTTGTCTACCGCTTTGTAGGTTTGTCTGTAAACCTAACCGCCTTTCATAGCGCAATCATGACACCTACATCTTCACGAACCGATCGGAGGCAACCTTGCCGATCTAGTCTGTTGCGACCCGCACGACCTAGTGCTCTTGGTGTGTGACCGAAAAAAGCATCAACACACTTTTTGGCAACTCCGTTGAAGAAGATTACTCGGTTTTTTATTATAACAACCGAATTTTTCTAACCTAGCCTTTTCTCTAATTAATCCATCTTTGTGGTTTGCCATTACCATTACATCTGGCCTCACTTAGGCCGATTGCATCTACTTGCGATTGTTCTTATTGAGCAGGTTTTACTCGTAAGAGCCAAGAACAAAGAAGAAAAAGGAATTAAGGCCACCTTATTATTGCGGTTTGATCAATAAAAGAATAGAAGCAAACACATGGCGGGCTATCCATATCGCCACGATAATCACAAGGTACAATATGCAATATCAGCACTTAATGCTTATTTTGCAAACATCGCAACTTCTCATATTGATGTTGCTAGATACACTAGTGAGCATATTGTATCAACTAGTCATTATACATATAGTGGTCTTAACTATTCGAATCATCATTCTAAATATATGCATAGACACATTGTTCATGACGCATTTGCTCTAAGTTTAAATTCTACTAGCAACATTCAATATACATATCCTTATGTATCGGCAATGGGGCAAGCTCATATGCCGATGGGTAGTTATCAAGGTCAGGCCAACATGATGGGTTCGGCTAAGTTTTATGAATCATCACATACAAATAATTTTATGAGTACTCAATATAATGTTTTTTCTTTCAATGCATCGGCACCAATTGCACCATCTATGATAGCTTCATATAATGTGCCGATACATGACACATATGGCCATGCTAGTTCATATATTTCATCTAATTGTTCTCAAGTGCCATATGATGCCTCGCATATTACTAGAGTTGAGGTTACACCTACAAATTCAATACTATACTCAAAGTCTTAATGATCATAATTTGGCTTCTTACGTTGCTGAAAATTGTAGCCAAATTAATAAAAATTTAGCAAGCATTCAAATACCTCCACATGCTACACTTGCATATGCCTCGTCCACTAATTCGCCTCTACGTGCGAATAATAATCATAGCCGAATAAATGAACCATCTTATAGCTATGTTAATTCACACTTCACCTCAAATTATTCTCGATTGCCATATGCTGATTCATGTGTCACAAGAATAGAAGTTCAGGCTAATGCAAAGCCGAATTCGCCCCTTCCTACCGTGAGCTCCAATACCGTTACATGCATCCATGTGACATCTATAGATGAGGTTCCCGAGGAGGTCCGGAAGACGCTCCTAGAACATCGGAGGGCCATAGAGGAGCAGTGTAAGGCACAGGAGGTTAAAGAACTTTAAGAATTCCTCTCATGCTTTGAGAAGGACGAACAAGGTAAAATCATAAAAATTAAGGAACCCTTCTCACCCTCCAATGAAAAGCATCAACAGGAGCCTGGAAATAGAGATGAAAGGAAGACAAAGGCGTTGACATACCACAGTTTGGTAATCACCAACCACTCTGAAAAACCAGAACTTTTGACTTTCGATTTTCATCAGTTCATATCAAGGTTCCACACCTCTCCAACATTTTTGATAAAGTATGTTTTACAAGTACTTTCCTCAATTCCCAATCAGATCACAAGTTTTCTGTTGATACAACCATTAGTGCTACCATGGTAAATGATTCTAAGAGATTGGTTGCGGAGGGTAAATTACTTGTTAGGAATGGAGAGTCTTCACATAGTATCGGCCAACGCATTGTTAAAATTAGAAAGTCTAATAATAGCAATATCTTGGCATTCAAATTTTCAACCTCATCATTGCCCAAGTTGTTATCTAAATGGTTTACTTGTGGCCATTTGAGTTTTAAAAGAACAAAATCAAGATTAACCAATGTTGCAAAAAACTGAGGCTAGTGTGGTAACAAATTCTAAAGCATCCGGAAATGGAAACACAAGTACATGTACGGCCAAATGGATTGATGAGAAATCTGAACCATTCGTTTGCTTAGTCCTAAAGCCGTCTCCTCAAAAGAATTGGCTAAAGAAAATGATGTACACTTTTGATTTGACTTTGTGTGATGATCTATTTGATAGCTTGCTAGAGAATAATTTTATTAGACTCACAGATCATAAAGTCATATCATCACTTCAAAATGTAGGGAAGCGAACATATTGTAAATGGCATAACTCTTTTGATCATAGTACTAAGAATTGCAGTATGTTCCGTCACAAAGTCCAATCGGCCATCAACGATGGACGATTGAGCTTTGGAAAAACACATAAGAGTGACCAGTTGGCTCCAATTGATCTTGATAGTAAAAGGTTATCAAATCGGTCATATGATGATTCATCTAAAAGCAACAAGTTGATTCTTGACAAAAATGATTTAAAGCCCCTAAATGAAGAGAATACAATTACCAATGAGATTAAAGATGGCATTGTTAAAGGTGACGACTTTATAGAGATTGTAGAAGATCCATCATATATTGGGGGGCAGCAAAAGGTTTTTAAGCTTGCTCATGACCGATTAACTTCAAATCGGCCAAACCTAGCAAAGCAGAAAAACCGAAACTTCCAGTTTGCCAAACTAGAACTTTCGGTTTTCTCAAAGTCAATGGAATGAGCAAAAATCCAAGAGTCGATTTAAAAAAGGTTGATGGAGGTAAATGCCATGGTCAACATGATGGTAGAAAGCTAAAGCTTATTTTTGAGGAGCTTTTGGCTAAATATGTAAAAGAAAGAGATGCAAGGAGTACTTCTAAGCCTAATTACCCTAAGCCACCAAGAGTACCTCCACAATACAAACATGAGGATTCAAATCGGCAAAGGAAGAAACTTTATGCATAGGCTCCACATCTTCCTTTTATGCCGATTATACCAATGCCATATGGATCACCTACTATAGGTTTTCATCCTTATTCATTATGGGAGTGGTGTGGTTCATAGATGCAACTTCAATTCTATCCTAGGCAAAATATAAATACAAGAAGGCAAACCACTGGATGAAAACCATACACGAGAGACCGTTTTGATAAGAAGAATCGGTCAATAGATCAACAGAACAGGAAGGTGGTTCGACAAGTCTACCATGTCAAAAAAAGAAGCTCGAAAGGATGACAATTTGGATCTGAATTTAAGCGAAGAAAAGCCAATTTATGCTTTGAAAGCTTCAGCTATTAATGGCAAAAAGATGAAACAACCAAGTGTTGATATTCTTGATGCCAAATCTAAACTAAAGAAGTTAGAGGTGTCCAAGAGCAAATTAAAATTGCCAATTCCCAAGACAAGATAAAATCGAGAGATCCACTCGGTTTTTCAAATTGGCAAATGAAGGAATTGCAAAAACTTAGTGCGGAAGAGTTGAAAGAGAAGGGCATGGTATGGATTCGCAAAGAGAGTTTGCAAGAACATCACGATCATGGTGGTCAAGAGATGGGTGCAAAGAAGATAGTAGAAAAAAGAAGGGCTAAGAAACAATTAAGGTATGTGCCTGATCATCAAGATTATTGATCATTTCTTCATCTTGATTCATTGTCCATGTCACCAATGCGTATGACTTGGAGCCATCTTCATATGTTTGCTCTCATCCTTCTTGGTCATATTTTAATCCTTGGGAGCACAAATATTGCTCATGCCATGATGAGTTATGTTCAAATGGCCATAGAATTGTTGAAATTAATTTTAGTTATGAAGACCGAAATAACTACATATATGGCATTTATATTACTTCTTCGAGTCTATTTTGGTCATATAAGTTATATGAAGGATGGATCATAGTGCTTACATTGATGTATGTCTATGCTAAATCTTATATCATAAATTTTGTGTGTTAAGCATTTAGGCACATAATGATTGTCGATATGTTTGGCATGACGAGTATCTGGTTGCAATGCCGATGAAACTTAATTTTCAGTTGTCAAATGACCGATACTCGAAATTGCCAATGTCAAAATCTTGAAAACACAGTAAGTTTCGGTTTGGCAATCAGGAAGTTCCAGTTTTGATTGAGGAAGTGACAATTCAGCTATTTTTGTTCTAAAGTTGGGTAGAGCCGAATCAAAGTGCTGGAGAATCTTTTTAATCATTGTTCATGCGATTCTAGTTCAATATTTCAAAGGAAGTTCAAAGTTCGGTATATAAGCATTTTTATGGACCATTAAGTTCTATTACCGAACATGTTTGATGAGAGTGTTTAAATACAAAACGACATAATTTTGACATAGGTAGAAGATCTTAAGACTTCTATAGCCGATGAGTTGTAACCAACCATCATTGAGCTACTAATGATTTCGGCACTCTGGGGGGCAAAAGTCACTAAGTGAAATATAAGGAAGAAGATGCTACAATAGAAACATTTCTCATGCATTTCAAGCATGCAGTAAAATGCTTAGTTCCATTCGGTCAAGAATATGAATATCATCTTATGAGTCCATTCGGTCAAGAATATGAATATCATCTTATGAGATAACATGGCCAATGGATTTTTTGTTTATCACTCTAGACCTAATTTTGAGTCCAAAGGATGTTTTTTAATGTAAACTTTACAAAAAAAACAAGGGGCATGTGTTGACACTCAAAATTTACATCCTAGAAAGATGAAATTCATGTTTGACAAGCCGAAATATGGTAGGAGATTTTGGCTGATAATGGTTATTGTGCGAGAATTATTTTTTAACATGCTTTTCAGGACGTGGAAGATATTATCGAAAACTTTGGATAAATTCTACTTAAAGAAGGAAAGAAGTGCTTAAAAAGGCATCAAAATGAAGCCAAATCTATGATTTGAAGGTTCCAAAATGTAGCCCTCACTAAGACCATCAAAACGGATATATGGATCAACTAAATCGGAGGCCGAATGAGAAAATTATGGCGTTAACAAAAATGGCAACGACAGGGCCCAAGACTTCGGCAGGCCCATTTCTGCAATCACATTTTTGGACCCCTAGAGTGTCCGGCAATATACCGAAGTGTCCGGTACCCGAGTGTCCAGCTCAAGGCCAGAGACTCCGGCAAACCCCCTTTTGAAACCGCATTTTAGACCCCCGAAGGGTCCGACAATGTGCCGAAACATCTGGTATCCATGTCTGTTTTTGGTAGTTTTTATACTAAATTGGAGCTTATTTGTTTTTTAATCAAGAAGATTCGTGGCTGCACGAGATAAGACCACCCCAACTCTATATAAAGAGGCCTCAGGACGATTGAGGGGGTAACCCAATCGATTCTACCAATTGTCCCTTTACTTTTTACCGCTCCAAACTCTAATCTTCTTTCAACCCCTTTGTTGTTCGTCCACGGTCTCTACGGCCATAGATGACGTCTTAAGGCCTGCCGACTGACCTAGGGCACGTTCGGCGACGCTCACGCCCAGACGGAGTTCTTCTCGGGTGGGAGATTCGACTGCCTTTGCTAGTTTGCTCGTAAACTAGTCGTTATTCGATACGAGCTAGTGCTATCGGTGTATGACCGAAAAAAAACATCCAACTAACTGGATAAAAAATATTCCTAGAACGGTGACTCAGCAGCAGCCTATTGTTTTGCTTAAAAACATGAGTTTTCGAACTCGGATGAATTTAAAACTTTGAAGGATGATATATTTTTTCATTAGGAACAAATTTTGTTTTGGAATCATCTCCAAATTCGAAGTAGATTTATTTATACAAAATTCGGAAGACATATTATTTTTTATGGTTATTTCTTTTCTAAGTTTTTAAAATAAAACGTGTTTCAAATTTGAAATTGGTCCCAAAACAAAATTTGTTCCTTGTAAAATGATTTAAATTTGTGGAAAGTCCCTTTTCACTCCCTCAACTATCGCGTTTGTTCGCTTTTTCTCTCTCAATCGAAATACAAGATATTTTGACTTCCTCAACTATTTAATCCGTTCGTTTTTCCTCCCTCGACGGTTTCGACGGCGGTTTTGCTGATGTGACAGAGTGACGTGGCAAAATCCGCTGACATGATAGGGTGACGTGCAGAATCTGCTCACGTGGACACCTAATTTAGCCTGATTTTATTCTAAATTAGAAAACAAATAACCTCAGAAAATTATAAAACTTTCCACAAATTTAAATCATTTTACAAGGAACAAATTTTGTTTTGAGACCAATTTCAAATTTGGAACACGTTTTATTTTAAAAACTTAGAAAAGAAATAACCATAAAAAATAATATGTCTTCCGAATTTTGTATAAATAAATCTACTTCGAATTTGGAGATGATTCCAAAACAAAATTTGTTCCTAATGAAAAAATATATCATCCTTCAAAGTTTCAAATTCATCCGAGTTCAAAAACTCATGTTTTTAGGCAAAACAATAGGCTGCTGCTGAGTCACCGTTCCATTATAAATTTTTTCCAAAATTTGTAGAAATAAATATATTTCGAATTTGGAGATGAGTACAAAATAAAAGTTATTCCTCGTGAAGAGCTCTATCATCCTTCAAAGTTTCAAATTCATCCGAGTTTGAAAAATCATGTTTTTGAGGCAAAACAGTAAGCTGCTGAGTCGTCATTCCATTATATTTTTTTCCAAATTTTGTAAAAATAAATATATTTCAAATTTGGATATAAGTACAAAACAAAAGTTTTTCCTCATGAATAGATCCATCATCCTCCAAAGTTTCAAATTCATCTGAGTCCATAAAGTCATGTTTTTGAGGTATGAATTTAAAACTTTGAAGAATGATATATCTATTCATAAGAAACAACTTTTGTTTTGGACTCATCTCCAAATTCAAAATAGATTTATTTATACAAAATTTCGGAATACAAATTTATAACGGTACGTGATGCAGTAGCAGCCTACTGTTTTGCCTCAAAAACATGACTTTCTGAGTCGGATGAATTTGAAACTTTGAAATATGATAGATCTTTTCACGAGGAACAACTTTTGTTTTGGACTCATCTCCAAATTCGAAATAGATTTATTTATACAAAATTCAAAAGACATTATTTTTTATGGTTATTTTTTTTCTAAATTTTTAAAATAAAATGTGTTTCGAATTTGAAAATTGGTCTGAAAACAAAATTTGTTCCTTGTAAAATGGTTTAAATGTTTGCAAAATTTTATAATTTTTTGAGGTCGTTAATATTTGTTTTCTAATTTTGAATAAACCAGGTCAAATCAGGTGTCCACGTCAGCGGATCCTACCACGTCAGCAAAACTGCCACATCACCCTGTCACGTCGAACAAAACCGCCATCGAAACATCCGAGATAGAAAAAATGAACGAATTGAACAGTTGAGAGAGTTAAAATATCTAGTATTTCGGTTCAAGAGAAAAAGCAAACAAGCGCGATAGTTGAGAGAGTCCAATAGAACTTATTCCTATAGCAAAAAGTGTA
Source organism: Zoysia matrella (assembly GCA_001602295.1). NCBI lineage: Eukaryota > Viridiplantae > Streptophyta > Magnoliopsida > Poales > Poaceae > Zoysia > Zoysia matrella. The sequence goes on along the minus strand of BCLG01001139.1, from coordinate 115,167 downwards.
TGAGCTTCATGTTTAAAATATTCCAGTAAAAGTTATTTCTTTCGTGGAATGCGATTGAGACAACTCAGATAAGGTAGTCTGATTGCAGGAAAGAATCGTCATAACGACTTTGTCACTTTGATAACTGTCCAGTAAACTTGAGAGATAAATTATTCTCCTAACGACGACATTGTAAAAAACGAACGGACTATGTAGATATTAAGAAGAATCAAACATGAAGGAAAGACCATGTGGTCCATAGGATAGTGCCACTGCTAGTACGAGTGGGAAGGTTATTAATTAGCGACAGTCCTGTTGCAATCAACGACCAAATCATTTGACCAATTGACCTGACTGACCCAACATGTGCTGTTGCATGCCGTGTGGACAGCCAAACGCTTCAGATCTTGCCCTCAACCTACATCGAAACAAAACAAAGTGCTGCAGGCGGTGAGGATTAAAGTCCCTATAGCAGAATTATGGAGAAACTTGTGCCAGGAAGAGCAAGTCCATTTGAGCAGTGGTTGGCCCCAACAATCTGAAAAACAAAAAATAATGGGAAAAAGATCTGGGATTGGCAGCTAGCTAGAGGAAACATTGCACCAGATTCCACAACCAGCATTTTCAACTACATTGCAGGGTAGTAGTAGTTGGCTACCCCAACCCGTTCAGATGTGAGCCTTTTTTATGATTTAGAACTCGTTCTGTGGTGTTTTCGATAATTTGACATATTTGTGTGAATAACATATAAAATTATCTGTGTACGACAATGTGCCAGTGTTTGGCAGATGGAATTGATTCGGTTTCTGGTTGAAATCAGCCGGAACGATGCCTTTTAAGAAATGAATCGTTTCGCTGCTGAAACACCACAGAACGATTTCGATTTTTTGCCTGTCAACGTACAAGTGAAACACTTCCAGCGTTCCAACCATGCCACATGAACCTATATGAATCATGAACAAGAAAAATAATAATATTTTGTAGAGAATCCGTACCAAACGCACCGAAGAATCAAACATGAAGGAAAGACCATGTGGTCCGTAGGATAGTGCCACTGGTAGTACAAGTGGGAAGGTTATTACTTAGCGACAGTCCTGTTGCAATCAACGACTGAATCATTTGACCAATTGACTTGACTGACCCAACGTGTGCTGTTGCATGCCGTGTCATGCCCATCGTGAACAGTGCAGCACTCTCCAAATTTGCGTTCAATGGATGGAGTTTAGTGCTCAGCGGCATGTACATGCATCCCCCCCGACTAACAAAACCGTGTTCAGCCTTTATATTCCTGCCATCCCTTACCTCGAATAGCATAGTATAGTAGCTTACGCGCTCATTATTCAGTCCCTTCTCCACGCCATGGATGTTCTCTACTTACTGCTACTGGGGCTTCTTATCCACGCCCCATCATATTCTACCGCAGATGACACTCTGATGGCAGGCCAGGTACTGGCCGCGGGCGACAAGCTCATCTCAAGGAACGGCAAGTTCGCACTTGGTTTCTTCCAGCCCAGCATCAGTAAGTCCCAAATAAACACTACATCCTCACTGGCCATAAACACCACTTCTCCCAACTGGTACCTTGGCGTCTGGTTCAACGAGCTTCCTGTTCGTACTCCTGTGTGGTTTGCTAATAGGGATGATCCAATCGCCGCCACTGAGATCAAGCTTGCACAGCTCAGAATCTCAGGAGACGGCGACCTTGTTGTCTCGCTAGGAGATGCTGGCGAACGCATCATATGGTCGTCATCCACCCGGTTTGTCAATCGGACTTGGGATGCCAAAAGTTTAAATACTAGTAGTGCCGTTCTTTCGGAAAGTGGAAACTTCGCGCTCGTAGATAACCTGTCCAACACAACGATCTGGCAGAGCTTTGACTACCCCACCGATATTGTTCTGCCGGGCGCTAAGTTTGGGTGGAACAAGGTCACTGGTTTAGTTCGTGGGGCCGTCTCAAGAAAGAGCTTGATCGATCCGGGCCTTGGCTCATACAGCATTCAGCTAGACAGCAACGGGGTGGTCCTCAAGCGCCGCAATCCCGCGGTAGTGTATTGGCTTTGGGCATCCCAAAAGCAAGTGCTGAAACTCATACCCCTGATCAATATGATACTGAACATGGATCGGAGGACTAATGGTTTGCTGAAGCCCATATATGTTAACAACGATGAAGAGGAGTACTATGCGTACACTATGCTGGATAACTCCTCTTCCGCGTTCATGTCCTTGGACATTTCTGGTCAGATCATGATAAATGTCTGGTCGCAGGTCACACAGAGTTGGCAAAGCGTATTTGCGAACCCCCTTGACCCCTGCACGCCCTATGCTACCTGTGGACCTTTCACCGTCTGTAGTGGAAATTTACACCCATGGTGTGACTGCATGGAGGGCTTCTCTCAGAAGTCACCCAAGGATTGGGTGCTTGGTGATCGAACAGGGGGTTGTGCCAGAAATACTCCACTACAATGCTCTAGCAAGGGAAACATAACAAATTCGACAGACGTGTTCCGTCCCATAGCTCGTGTTACATTGCCCTATGCTCCCAAAAGCGTAGATGATGCTACCACTCAGAGCAAATGTGCAGAATCTTGTTCCAACTCCTGTTCCTGCACTGCTTATTCTTATAACAGTAGCGGGTGCTCTGTCTGGCACGGGGATTTGCTTAGTGTGAATCAGAATGATGGCATAGAAGTCAATTCTGAAGATGTCCTTTACATTCGCCTTGCCACCAATGGTATATCAAGTTCATTGAAAAATAGCAGGAAAAGAGTCAATGCTGTTTTTACATCCATAAGCGTTGCTGGTTCTTTGCTACTAATACTCCTGGTGTTATTTGTAATTTGGAGGAAAAAAATCCAGTGTTGTGGTGCACCATTAGATGACACCCAAGACAGTGCCGGGATCACAGCGTTTAGGTACTCTGATTTGTGCCATGCGACTAAAAGTTTCTCAGTGCAGCTAGGGGCAGGGGGGTTTGGTTCTGTATTCAAGGGAGTGTTAAATGGTTCAACTACAATTGCAGTGAAAAGGCTTGATGGAGCCCGTCAAGGTGAGAAGCAGTTCAGGGCTGAGGTGAGATCACTTGGACTAATCCAACACATCAACCTAGTGAAATTAATTGGTTTCTGCTGTGAAGGTGATAAGAGGCTACTTGTGTATGAGCATATGTTAAATGGGTCTCTTGATGCTCATCTATTTGGGAGCAGTGACAATGTCTTCCTAAACTGGGACACCAGGTACCAGATAGCCGTAGGAGTCGCTAGAGGATTGAACTATTTGCATCAGAGTTGTCACAAATGCATCATACATTGCGATATCAAGCCAGAAAACATACTTCTCGATGCTTCATTTGTTCCTAAAATTGCAGACTTTGGGATGGCCGCTGTTGTAGGAAGGGATTTCAGCAGGGTTCTGACTACATTCAGAGGAACGGTCGGTTATCTAGCCCCGGAATGGCTTAGTGGAGTTGCTGTTACACCAAAAGTCGATGTATATAGCTTTGGTATGGTTTTACTGGAAATCGTATCTGGAAAGAGGAACTTACCTGAAGCAGACACGGGTAGTAACTGTGATGTTGAATATTTCCCTGTGCAAGCCATCAAGAAGCTTCATGAGGGAGATGTGCAAACTTTGATGGATCCACGACTGCGTGGTAATTATAATTTAGAAGAGGCCGAAAGGGTTTGCAAAGCTGCATGTTGGTGCATCCAAGACAATGAGCTGTATCGGCCAACAATGGGTGAAGTGGTCAAAGTTCTTGAGAGTCTACAGGAGGTTGGTATGCCCCCGATGCCAAGACTACTTGCTGATATGCTGAAAACCTCTGGTGCAACTTCAATGTAATACTCTACCTAAAATACAATATTTGTTTTGAGTTAGTAATAAATTGTATTGGTCAGCAAGAGTATTGTGAAGTTTTTACATTATGGTAAAAGTACTATACACTTATAATTGTAAAAGTAGTATAGACATTACTTATCCATTCTTAGATTGTTTTCACTATTGACTTTTCATGACATCTTGATTAAAAATAAAGATAAATATCATATATTTTGTTATAATTTATTTTATCATTAAAGAGGTTTGAAACATGACTACTAATTTTACATATTAGAACTAATTTTTTAAAGAAGATGTACATTCAAAGATGACGTTAAAGTCAATGGTGATAGCAATTTAAGAATAGAGCGAGTACGGTAAAAGTATTGTATCAAATATGTTCTTATATCATTACATTGTTTGGTTTTAGGGGCATCTAAAATTTCACAAGAAAAAAATTTTACTTACAATTCAAATTTTAAAATTTAATCTGAACCAATTTATTTTTTTTTAAGTTTGTGAGTCATAATGTAAATTTGTGAGATAAAATGAACTCTTGTAACATTCACTAAAATGAGTAATGAGAAAACTTAGTAAAAAAAATGATTGAGAGGCAAACAAGTCTTTTTTAAAACTCTAAATGTATAAGAGTGACGAAAAAGAAAAAAAATTACTATTAATTGTTGATAGGTAAATTCAAAATTTTGAAAGGCTAATAAAGAATTAAATTTTTTTATAACTAATAAGTAATTGACCCATTTCGCTTCCCCCCTCCGTCTCTCACACGTTAAGCGGAGCCATCATCCAGACAAGATCGAAGGGCTGAGAAGAGTTCGCCGGAATAGCTGATCCATTTCCAAGTACCATCGTGGTGACATTGACAACAAGCTGCTCCGGCACTTTTCACATTTGGCTTTAACTCGAGGCAGTATTGGCTACTGGTGGTGCAGATCCACGGGCAAGGGTTCCGGTCTACAGCCTTGCCGGACCTCCCACCGGCGACGGCCAGCGCAACGGTCTTCCGGTGCGCGGCTCCCCTCTAGCAAGCCGCAGCTAGCTTAGGGGGGATGAAGGACGTGGTGGGGAGCCCGGGGACCTGGAGCGGCCTGGGGCTGCGGGTGTCGCAATGCGTTTCGGCCGGCGCGTCCATGGCCGCCATGGCCACCGCTTATGGCTTCTCCAATTACACTGCCTTCTGGTAATTCGCGCCCATTTCCATCCTCTTTCCTCCCTGTCCGCTAAGCTCGTTCTTGTCTACTATGCGGTTGCTTAGATTGGTTTATGTTTCGGTAAAGGTGCAGTTTTCCATGTTTTGGTAATCATTCTTAGAATCAAGCATGCAAATTCATCGAATTTTGCCAGGGACGGGCAATGTGGGCACTTCTGGGCTTTAGAGCACAATACGCAATGTTTGTTAAAGTGATTTTTTGGCCCAATGCTATAAACTGAAGCTAAAGTTTGGAGCTGATGGTGCCCCATTAAATGTTAAAGCTATATATTTCAGAATTTTGGTAGTCAAACGTCAAGAATTGTGCTTTTGGTGCCTCAATATACTGCAAAGCCATAAATTTTTGGAACTTTGTCACCTAGCGAGGTGCCACATTGAACCACAAGAAACAAAGTGTGTTTGTAACTTACTCCATATGCTTAATTTTGGGGTATGGAATTGTCGGTGTATTTTATGGGTTTTAGGAACCCAACAGGAATGTTGGACATCCTGTTGGTTATGGGGTTCGTAAAATATGTTATCTAGTTTCTTAAGTGTATATTCCTCATTTTTTAGATAATAGGAAAGATGTCCCATCTTCACTAGTTTCAACACAACTAAAAAAATGGCTTTTGAATGATGATTCTCCAACAACGAAAAGCATGTTGGTACCATAGCCTAGAGATGAAACCCACAAGAACAGTTTTAAATGCTTGATTGTTATGAATGGTTACAAACTTTTGGCATTGAAGAACTGTATTGGTTGTATTTGAGTTTTCAAGGAAGGCTACCATGGATTATAACTTCATTTAGTTCAGATGTTACCTTTTTAATTGTCATGTACATCGCATCGCCATTTAGCTAGGATTTAGTGGGCTGATTTTGATGCATTACCAGGCAGGGACTTTCCCATCCAGATAAGTGCCTACTTAGTGATCAAGAGGAAGAAACAGTCCAGCATACACTTACGACCTGTATGTTTGCAAAACAATTGTGACATAGCATGTTGAGTCCACTTGTGGCAGCAGCTGGTGCTTCGTGTTATGCCAATAATAGAGGGCAATGGTGTTGGTGTAGGAGGCGAGCCTCAGCTGGGATTAGAGTAAGGTTTCACCCCTCGGCTCCCAATCTTCATTGGAGAAGAAGACAGGGAAGAGATTAATTTATTTCTTGTTTCCTTCTGCTATGCCTGTAGGCTTACATATATAAGCCTCTGGCCAACCGAATCTCCTATTATCTCTTGTCTGATATCCTTCCTAACTAATTTATCTCTTACTTGATAACCTTCCCAATTAATTGATATCTATCCCACCCAATTTTGTTGGAGCTGCTGCTTTGCCACACCTTTGGTAAGTCATTCCCCACATGACATCTCTCCCCCCTCGAGGAGCAGCTCATCCTCGAGTTGGAAATGTGGGTAGCGTTGCACGAAGGACTCGACATCTTCCCAGGTTGCAGCTGATGGAGGTTGTCCTTGCCACTTGATGAGCACTTGGCGAACACCACGTGCCATTCGTGCCTTGATTGCTTTGTCTGGAAATGGAACATTGGCTGCAGTGGAGGTGGTGTTATTGGTGGCTGGCCATGGAACTTTTGAGGAGCCCTACATGGAACACGTCGTGGATGCAAGCGACCAGTGGAAGGTCCAGCCGAACAACCAGTTCGTTGATGAACTTGGAAACTCGGTAGGGACCATAGTATCACGGACAAAGCTTGCCAACCACAGCTGTAGGTAACGAGAGAGGTGTACAGTGTCGGATACGTAACCAAACCCATTCGCCCACGTTTGTCAGAGTCGAGTCGTTTTGTTGTAACTTTTGATACTGTAACCCCTCTCTTACCTTGGTCCTACTAACACTAACAGGGGGGGGCGATTATACGGACCATTCTTTTTCCTATGATACAAAGATGTTCAGCTCTCCTGCTTATTTGAGAAGAAAAATACAGAGCCTGATTGTCAACCCTGTTTTGTGTTCCTGAAAATTTATCGTTGTAGGTGTGCTTGTTTCAGTCCCAATGCAATAATGTTTCTTTTGTTTTCTGAAATTGATGTTTTCATACTGTCCTATAAGACTGGTTTATATCACTAGTTTTCTTTGTTCGAGCTTCAGAACAGCTCGTTTTTTGTTATGCGTTAGTTCTTGAATTCCTTCTTTGTAAGATTACAAGCAAGCAGTTCTATAGTTACAATGTAAGCTGCAGCAAAATTGCTTCATTATACTTGCATACTAATATGAAATAAGGCATCACCACAGAACTGGTTGCTTAAGAAATACCACAACTTTGTCTTAGAGTTTGGATTTGTGCTATCCTATCTTAGTTCTCTTCTATTAGACTTTTTCTGTGCTCCTATTTTTATCATATTGTAAAAGGAAATGCAAAAAAATTATAAATGCACCCACTCTGTTTGCATAGTTTAGCCTGACCAGAATAACCCCTACTGTCTTCAACCCTATCCATGAGCCTTGCTGATCCCTGTCAACAGCTACATTCAATTTTGTCGAGGTGGACAGGTAAGTAAACCCAAAGGTGTTGCCCCCTGCTTTGCCTGCATTTAGCCCTCTAGTTAGGCTGTAAAACTGGTCATCAAGCTTCAGAGGTCTCGAATTTGATTATTTGAGTCATCTCTTTATCTTGTCTTCATGTTGGGAATCCTGATGGTCTGAGGCACAAGTGCTCGGAACTTACCATGGTACTTAACTTTTCATCTTTGTATTGTTAGGAATAATAGATGGATGTATTGATAATAGATGGGATTGATACAATGAGGGACCTAGTGGTACATATATATAGGCTAGGGAAGGGTAAACCCTAGACTAACCTATTACAATAATACCCTTGGCTATAATACCCCTTAACATTCGTCACTTTTACGGGTTAGCTTTTGGAAGAACTAAAACTCAGATGCTTCTAAAAGTTAAGAAGTCATAAACACCTTGAGAATACTTCTGGCTTCTCAAGTTTTAGAACCATCGAACATTTAGATCGTTCAAAAGCCAACATACAAAAGTAATGAAAAGCTGAAACAAACAGGCCCTTGGTGTTTCAAAAGCTCTGGTAATCTTAAAGAAAT
>BCLG01001139.1:70403-100242 GCA_001602295.1 Zoysia matrella | reverse complement strand
CCCTCGCCGGTGGCTGCGCCTTCCCCTGGCCGGCCGCGTCCTGCCTAGCCATGCCCCGTCCTGGCCGGTCACGTCCTTGGTAGGTCACGCCCTGCCCTGGCCTCCCCCTGACTGGCACCTCCCTTCCCTGGCCACCTGCTGCCTAGCCGTTCCCTGCCTGCACCAATCGCGCCTCGCCCTGGCCGCGCTGAGCTGCTTCCCCCTGGCCTCCCCTTAATCGTCGCCTCCTTATCCTGGCCACCTGCTGCCTAGCTGCGCCACGCACTGTGCCTTGCTAGGGATAGGGTTTGATGTGAAAAGAGAGGAACAGAGGGAAGAATCGTGCATGCCGAGATTTTCAGGGAAGAAAGAAGAAGAGAGGGGGGCAGGATGAAGTTTAACTGATGGAGGGGTAAAAGTGGTCTTGACGGACAGCTCGGTTTGAAAAAAGTGGACCAATTTTGCAAAGTCTAAAAAAGTAAACTATTATCAGAATTGCACTTCCTGTTTTGCAATTGTCTCTTTTGTTTTCTATTCCAGAAAATTAAAACCAGAGTGGGAGTTTTGCTTTGAAAATTGGCATTTTACCTTCAGTGAAATCAGATATTTGAAATGCTGGGCCTTAATTCTCTTGAATTTTCTTTGTTACACAAACAAATCTTTAACGAGACGATAATGTTGGCTTGAATGTAGGTCACGGCAGTTCTTTCATTTGCAGCCGCATCCGCCTCTGCCGGTGTGACCATCCTTTTCGAGAGAGACGTCCACTTCTGCAGGATGTACCCTCAGCTGTCGTGCGGCCGGTACGAGCTCTCTGTGATCCTGGCGTTCATAACGTGGTCATTCATAGCTACATCTGCTGTTTCCATGTTTTGGCTCTTGCCTTCACTTTAAGCTGCTGCTGAGGCTGTAATCATGTGTAGATTCGTTTTCCTTACTCTTGCTGAAGTTGTGTAACGGCCTTTGTGCTGTGTACAGTCGACAACGTATTGACTGCACTATGTAATCTACTTCTGACACTATCAGTTGCCACGCCACGACCCACGAGTTTTTTAATATTTGAACCTTTTGAGAATTAGTAATATTTGGTAACATCACGCAATATGATATTTTCACAATACCGTTTGGTCATGTCGTTTTATTTGGCGTGGCCAAAACCCATGTCACGGGAACTCGTGACCAAGTTCTTGTCAACAGTGACCTCCATGTACAAAATCTAATCGCATCCCTCCACCTGATGTGACCAGGGTCCCTCGCCGGGTTGTCATCCGAAGGAGCGGTGAAGATGACACTAAGGGTACCTTTGGTAGAATTTTTAGCTTTTAATTTTCAGTCAGAATTAGCAGAGTTTTGTTAAACGCTGTTTTTTAAGAAGTAATTTTTGTTTGATTCTGTGAAGTAATTCTCTAAAATAAACTACAAAATCAAAGATGACACTAAGAGACTGAGAGTTAAAAAAAAGCTTCACAAAATAGCTTTTTTTGATTTTATGGAGTGATTTTCTATTTTAATTGTAAAAGTTTATTTTAGAGAAAAAAAAATTATTTTTAACTACAAAATTACTTCACAAAAAAATTATAATTGAATTCAAAGAATCAGAAATTGAGAGCTTCGTTAAAGAGGCCTAAGAATCAAGCATATCAAAGACAGGTTGAATTGATGGTCTAATGTATCGACAGAACTAGCTGATAAAACAAATTGCAATTCTACTATGTAAAGACATGCTTACAATTTTAGTAGGTCAAGATCAATAAGACGCTAGTGAGTGAGTTGGCAAAATGATGTGCATCACTGGAAAAAATTATAAATGAACCTATCAATACTATCTGTAAGAATGTAAATGCTGAAGCTAAAGACAAGTAGTAAAAAGATAGAAAAAGAGGCTCATGATTTCTTCTCAGAGGTTTTGGAAGGATGACGCTTTCTCTTGCTCGTTGGACCACTCCCAAAAGAGTCACATTCTATCCCACCATCCTGAAACGTTTGCACAGTTGCACTCAAATCACATTTACCCTAAAAATTCCCCTAGAAGGTGACTGGCTATCTAAAATGCCGCACGGGTTGCAGAAGGGAGCAAGGAGCAACGGATGTAATGATACAAGCGGATACCAATAGGTATTTTTGAGTCAAATTTTTGGTTCATTTTAAAATTAATTTAATCCCACTAATAACACAAGGTAAAGTTTATTTTAAAAAATTTAGATCGACCCACTGGCCTTGAAAACATAAAGGGAAATTTTGTTTGTATGACACCGTTATAAGTCGTATTGTCCAGTTCACACCTACGACACTCCATATTTTCGCAACAACAGAAGAATTCAGTTGCACGGGTGGGTTTTGAAATTTGGGAACCCAGCTGAGTAATGTTTGAAACAATTCAAGTAGCTTTTGAAATTTTCAAATTTGAATTCCAAACTCAAAGTCCAAGTTCAAAATTTTAAAATTTTGAAAGAAAGGTTGTGAAATAAAATTTCCCTCAGAAAGATTTGCAAAGACTTGAATTTAGGAAATTTTTCTAAAATTTTATTTTAAGTTTATAAGGCCCAAATGAATTATTTTTTAAATGATTCCCTGTCTTCAAAATTTTATAGAATACAAGGCATTTCGATCTTGAACTTGGTCCCAAAATAAAAGTTGTTCCTCTCAAAGAGTTCTAGATTTCTACAAAATTTCAAAATTTTTGAAGCTCGGAAACTATGAATTTCGAAGAACAACAGCAAGCAACACAGAAAAATCTGAGAAATTCAGGAAAAAGAAAAGAGACGCGGGACCCGCTTGTCAGCCACATAGCGCACCTCCTACCTCCAGGCGCCAGCACACCTGCTACGTGTCTCTGCCTTGCACCCCTCTGCGTGCATGCAGGCCACGAAGGCCACAGCGTGCCCCTCACGCGGGACATGGCACTCACCTCGTGTCCAACTCCCATGGCCGTCGCCTCTCCCTTCTCTCCCTCTCCCTCATCTCTCTCATTCTCTCTCGCACCAGAGCTCGGCTGCTCGACCTTACCGCCGTGGAGAGCCATCACCGAACCACCATCTGAGCCGTCAAGACCACCAATCGAAGCTTCATCTCCTCCTCTAGCAAAGCCCCAAGTTTCCTCTATTTTTCCCTGTTGATTGCCCTCCAATTTCAACTTTTTCCCAAATCGCGTTCTTCGAACCCGGCTGCCGTTCTTCACCAAATCCTGCGCGCCAGGTGGTGAACATCTTTGATTCCCTTGCGATTTGAGTAGGCCACAGCAGGGCGCCCCTCTCAAGCAAGTTAATCGCTCGATTTCTTCCACGTTTGCCCAAGGATTGTAAGCTCGACCGCCAGCGCCGCCTGTACCTTCGGCCCTCACCGACGGCGACCGATCTCCGGCCCTCTTCGACGACTTTATACCCTGTGCCGCCTATCTACGCGCTGCAGTGGAGCTCTCACCTAAGAAATATTTGAGTTTCATCAACTCTTCCGGCCGCGACACCTCGCCGAAGCTTGACACCAGCTGCCTCTCGCCGTCGGCCGGTTTCTAGTGAGGCTCTACCGCGTCGACCTCCAATGTGAACTTCCCAAGTAGCGTAGAGCATTTTGGTGCTCACCTTTTCTTGCTTGGCTATCGGCACAGCGCTCCGGCAGGACGCAACCGCGCACCGGCGGTGAGCACCACGGATGGCGAGCTCACGCTCGTGCCGGGATCCCGTGTGGCTCATCCCCGCAGCCCCGCGTGTGGCTGCCCGATTTGGGCCAGATCCTCGCGGCCCACTATGTGGCCTACCCCAGATGGGCCGGGACCCTTGCGGCCCAGTGCAGCAGGCCCATCCCGGCTGGGAATTTTATTATTTTGTGGAATAATTTATTTAATTTTCATAAACGCTTTCAAAGTTGTAAAATCGGTAGAAACCTCATCCTAACTTGGAAAATTGTGAAATAAATTTTGTTAGTATCTTCTCAACTAGAACAATATTTTAAAGCTAACAAATCTTCATTTTTTGAATTAAAATAATTTATTTAAATCAGATCACACAATAATTCATTAATGCATTATCATTATTCCTTGGTATGATAAAATCTTAGAAAAATCAATTTCCTGTTTATTTAATTAAATCTTTTGGTTCTACAAAGTTTCATATTTATTTTCATCAAAAATAAGTTTATAAAGGTTATATTTGTTTAAACACTATTTAGTTCATTATAAATTCATTTGATCTTAATAAATCCTAGAAAATATACTCTTGTTTATTTAGTTAAAATTTATGTTTTAGAAAAGTTTCATATTTAATTTTTTCATAAATAATTTTATTAAATGTTTTATTGTGTTTAAAAGGTATTTAAATCATTATAAATCTATATAATCTAAGTAAATCTTGAAACTTTGTAAAAAAATTTATTTAAACCCCTCTGATTTTGTGAGCAACTCTCATATGGTGTTTTGTTTTAAAAAGCCATTTTAAAAGAAGTTTATAACTAAATTTACTAGTCATCTTTTGAAAATAACAAACTATCATCGCACGTGCATACTCCGGCTTATGCATATTATTTCATTTTAGGAGCCGAGCTAATTGAGGAGGAGTACGACGATATTTCGTTTGTAGAAGAATCTAACTTTGAGCAAAGCCAAGGCAAGCCCTGGTGCATTAGCTCTATTTTAACTATTTTATATTTTGTCACTATAGTTTGTGAATTATGTACTGTGCATTAGGTTTGTAGGCGTTGATTGAAACTGTAGATTACATAATAGTACCTTTTACCTATGAGAGCTATAGGTTTTACCCCTAGTTCAAAAGTATCACATGATTTGGTGAGGTTCGATTATAAGAGCCTGGAAGGTTGAGGTTGATTACAAGATTACAAGAAATGATAAATTGAGACCAGGCAGGGAGGTATAGGTTGGCAACAGGAAAAGAGTCCTATGTGTGGTAGCCCTGTCTGTGTCGGTTAAGGACCGTACCGTTATCGGCCCTATTGAGCAAGTTTGAATAGTACTGATTACATACTGGATATATAGGCCCAAAAAACTGATATAGCTCAATATGCGTAGTGACTAGACGTAACCGAACCTCTCCTTTGGATATGATTAGAAGGGAGAACTTTGAGGCACACCACGGATAGATCCGGTGAGGTTATCGCATGGAAGATCACTACTCGGGAGAGGTGAGCATCGGACCGGCACTATTTATCATTGGTGTGAAAGATTGCCATGTGTGGCTTTCGAGAAGCGCATACATGTCGTGTAATCAGGTTTCTCTAGCTGGATGTAAATTGGTTCGAATCGCTGTCCCTCATAGTAACGAGTACCACTTATTTCAGTGCATCACATCGTAGTTAAGAAGTGGAATAAGAAAAGAACAGAAAATTATTATGATTTACTAGTTATGATTATTATAAATTGTTTGGCAACCATGATTGTGGTAGTTGATGGTGCAAATTAAATTTATATTCTCTTACACTTAATCTACTGCTAAAACTTGAAAGTAAGGATCCACTTCTAGCGTTGGTTTTTGCAAACAGCTATCCCATGTGAATCAGCCTTATCATATCTTTTGGAGTCAGCTGTAGTTGACCATATTGACGGGTAAGACTTGCTGAGCTCTTGTGTGTTACTAGAAGGTATATCGTATAGGCTCGATGTTACCTTAAGCATAGAATCTAGGAATCTCTAGTAGTCTTAAATAAAGTTTGTTCTCTTTCGCGCTTTTTGAAAATCTGGTTTGTAAACTTAATCAACCGTTGTAATATATTTTATCGTGCTTGAGTTGTACCGTCGATCCTCGCTTTGCCGAGTGACACCCGATAAGATCTTGTGGTCGATAGATCGTCTCTCTTTCACGGGGCGCCCCGTCTGTCACAGCTAGTATCAAAGCAACATCAGGAACAGTACGACTTTAAAGCTATTTGAGAAAAGCTAATTACGTTGAAAACCCCTATCTCAAGCCCAACTAAGTACTACATTAGTATTTGACTTACCGGGTGGCTTTTTGAGTGTGCTAACTGCTGACCCTTAGTTCGTGTAGAATTTGAGAGATTGTGTTTGCCACCGAGGTCACGTACGGTCAACTATATTGGCCAAATTTTTATTTTTATATAGTTTAATAGGACGATTGCATATTGAGCATTTGCATTTAAAAATTGTAAAAACCAAATCATCTAAAAAAAAATCTCCTGTCATGTTTAAAATGTTTTAAAAGAAGTTTTAACCCAGACAACTTTGGGGTAAAGCCGCTTTGAATTTCAACCGCTATTGCGGTTAGGACAGCTTGAATAAAGTTGGTGGAGCACAGACGCTTCTGAAGACTAGGTGTTTGACCTGAACATTTAAAATTTTGGTAGACTGGTTCTTATGCACAAGAAAATGAAGAAGGCCTAAGCAACCAGTGGATAGGAATGCCTTTTCGTTGGCCTAACCTTGTCGTAAGTTATCGCGGCTATACTTTAGTCGTAGAAAGAGCAGACACAAGAATGCCTTCTTTTCCGAAAAAGTTTGACTAAAAATTTCATGGCCATGTTGAAGTTACAAGGAGAGAAAACTTAGTATGCTGGTGTTTCGATACCCTATAAGCCCGCAAGACAATAAGGTTACCTAAGACAACTCCATAGCCACCCGATCGTCGTCCCAATTCGACCCTAGGGATTCAATTTCCGATGCCATTGCCTTCTGATTTGTTGCTCAAACCTTACATCCCAACCTCCACCATGAGTATTTCAAAGTAACTTTGGTGTATCTGTTCAAAAAATCTGCGACCATGCAATCCTGCTACTCCAAGCCCTTTGTAAAAATTCATAGCTCCATCATTTTTTGACCAATCTTCGAGATTAAGGACTCTATAGAAAGGTTATGATATTCCGAACAGGTTTGGTATTCAAAGTCCTCTAAGATTTGTCCCACGAACCCCTCTAAAAATCCAAACTAGATTAAAATCTCATTCTGTCCAGGACAGAATTTCAGCACATCGACTGTCACCTATCAGAGAGCCTATCTTATGTTCTGTTTATTGTATGAGGAAAAGTGAATATGTGTTAGAAAGCTATGGAAGCCCTCTACAACTTTGCTCTGGAACACCAGTTTTGATTCAGCCTCTTTAAGTGCCAGAAATTAGTTTCGTGACTGCTGCCAGTCCGGAACAGAACGATTGTCGTTCTGTTTTTCTTTGCTCCTTGATCGAGAAACGTGGTGTAGAGCAAATTTATCACTCTAAAATAGCCTCAATTAACAGTCTGAATTTACTGAGACTCCCATCATCCAATTCCTTTCGATTCTGACTTTACAAGGTTGCAAGATCCCTCGACTTTGAAGACAAGTGATTACCATGAATGTTGGATTTTTGGTGCAGTGATTCATATGTGCAGAAGGGAAAGAGATAAAGAAGAATAGTCTAATCAGGAGATGGGAATTGCCCTCACCTCTGCTCAACCTTGGCTCAAGGAGCGGTGTTTAGAGTCATGAGAAGAGTAGGTTTAAGATGATATCTTTGATACTTTATAAGCCTGCAGGACAACAAGGTCAGGAACGACCCAATATAGTGTTGCTCGGCCTTTCTGACCACATAATCATTGTCACCAACTCGACTCTAGGAATTCCTTTTCTGATATCCTTTTTCTATGCAAGTATATAACTCAAAGATCTAGAAGGTTACGATCCAACATAGGGGCCAATTGACATTTCATGATCTAGTTCAAATGAAGACGACGATTCAACCTTATGGTCATAGTCAAAGGAAGAGACCATCCTTCGCCGATGTCTTTGTCCCGGGGATAATAATTTCACTTGACTCATGTTGTTCAAAGACATCCATCTTGTTTCTTCGATAAGCTCAAACCACGTAACTGCAGACCTTTGGTACTCTCTTTCATGAACCCGATCATTCCTGATCAACTGATAGCATAATTATAGTATTAAACCAATTTCTTTGTATTGAGCATACTTACTTGAAATCCTTGTCTCATCTCCTTGAATTCAATTTGTTATTGTGCTCTCTAAAAACTATGATTTTGTTTTTGAGTTGTGCCGGTTCATCCAGGCGCTTCTCAAAACTAAAATTGTGATGCAGAGAGAATCTACTTCTTGACCTAGATAGGGGAACCAATTGTAATATTCCGCTCAACGGATGGCGTCTTATCAGGAGTACGCAAGTGGAATGGAGAATATTGTACTTGGAATTCTTCATCTGAAAATCCAGTCTCGTCCTTGATTTTAAACTGATATCCTTCCTTGAGTTGAGATGGATACGTGCACTCCTTGTAGTCTCATTTATTTCTTTTGAGCATGATGTCTTTCATTTGTATCGGCTCAGAATCTAGAGAATCATCGAATCCATATGAATCTTCTGTAAATCCTTGCTACCGCACTCTTGTGCTAATCAATACTTGATACTGTATAAACCTTTGCTCGTCCCATTTACATCATCTCTATCTCATTTTATCCCCAGAAACTGATTTCGTTGCTTCGTTGGTCTTAGTCGTTAGTGATCCGTGTATTTCCCAAGATTCACCCCTGAAAGAAATACAAAGCTACATAGTCAATGTGGTATGTTAGTTCCATAACATCTTGATCCTTTTTTTTTCAGCCCTCGAAAAGTGCTAGTTGCTGGATATCAACTGGAGCTACCAGCCAAGCTATCAAGAATTAACAATACTTCCATGCATCACAACAGAAGAAGTGCTCAAAGGTCCTAAGAATATGTGATGATCACCCCTATCGAGCAACAGCGACCAGATTTGACTCAAGCTGGAAAATCCATTACGGGTTGTTGGCCAGAAGGACCGAGTAACAAGATCCAGAAGTTCAACAAGATTCATTCGAACCATCACACCGAAGACGAAACAACATGCCAGACCGAAGAATATCTACAGAAAAATTTTCCCGAGTTCCATCAGTCGCTTTGATGTTCTATTTTCCCCCTCTTTTGCTTTAAATCTTGGGACGAGATTTCTTTAAGGGGGAGGGCTGTGACACCCATGTTTTCACAACAACAAGAAGAATTCAGTTGCACGGGTGGGCTTCGAAATTTGAGAACCCAGCTCAATAATTTTTGAAACAATTCAAGTAGATTTTAAAATTTTCAAATTTGAATTCCAACTTCAAAGTCCAAGTTCAAAATTTTCAAATTTTGAAAGAAAGGTTGTGAAATAAAATTTCCTTCAGAAAGGTTTGCAAAGACTTGAATTTAGAAAAATTTTCTAAAATTTTATTTAAAGTTTAGAAGGCCGAAATTAATTCTTTTTTAAAATGCTTCCTTGTCTTTCAAAATTTTATAGAATAAAAAGGATTTCGATTTTGAACTTGGTCCCAAAAAAAAAAGTTGTCCTCTCAAAGAGTTCTAGATCTCTGCAAAATTTCAAAAATTTTGAAGCTCGGAAACTATGAATTGCGAAGCACAACAGCAAGCAATGCAGAAAAATCCGAGAAATTCAGAAAAAAGAAAAGGGACGCGGGCCCCACCTGTCAGCCACACAGCGCACCTTCTCCTACCTCCAGGCGCCAGCACACCTGCTACGTGCCTCTGCCTTGCACCCCTCTACGTGCATGCAGGCCACGAAGGCTGCGACTTGCCCCTCGCACAGGACATGGCATTCGCCTCGTGTCCAAATCCCCTGGCCATCGCCTCTCCCTTCTCTTCTTTTCCCTATCTCTCTCATTCTCTCTCGCACCCGAGCTCGGTTACTCGGCCTTGCCGCCGTGGAGAGCCATCGCCAAACCACCATCTGAGCCGCCAAGAGCACCAATCAAAGCTTCATCTCCTCCTCTAGCAAAGCCCAGTTTCCCCTAATTTTTCCTCGTCGATTGCCCTCTGATTTCAACTGCTCCCCAAATCTCGTTTTTCGAACCTGGCTGCCGTTCTTCACCAAATCAGGCGCGCCAGGTGGTGAACGTCTTCAATTCCCTTGCGATTTGAGTAGCCCACAGCAGGGCGCCCCTCTCAACCATGTTAATCGATCGATTTCTTCCACGTTTGCCCAGGGATTGTAAGCTCGACCGCCGGCGCCGCTTGTACCTTCAGCCCTCATTGACGGCGACCTATCTCCGGCCCTCTTCGACGACTTTATACCCTGTGCCGCCCATCTATGCGCTGTAGTGGAGCTCTCGCTGAAGAAATATTTGAGTTTCATCAACTCTTCCGGCCGCGCCACCTCGCCGAAGCGCGATACCGGCCGCCTCTCGCCGCCGGCTGGTTTCTAGTGAGGCCTCCACCGCGTCGACCTCCTCTGTGAACTCCCCATGTAGCGTAGAGCATTTTGGTGCTCTCCTTTTCTTGCTTGGATATCGGCACGGCACTCCAGGAGGACGCCGCCGCGCACCGGCGGTGAGCGCTATGGATGGCGAGCTTACGCTCTTGCCGGGATCTCGAGTGGCTATGCCGGGATCCCGTGTGGCTCATCCCCGCAGCCCCGCGTGTGGCTGCCCAATTTAGGCCAGATCCTCGCAGCCCACTATGTGGCCTACCCCACATGGGCTGGGACCCTTGCGGCGCAGTGCAGCAGGCCCATCCCAGCTGGGAATTTTATTATTTTGCGGAATAATTTATTTAATTTGCAGAAACGTTTTCAAAGTTGTAAAATTGGTAGAAACCTCATCCTAACTCGAACAATATTCTGAAGCTAACAAATTTTCATTTTTTGCGTTAAAATAATTTATTTAATTCAGATCTAACAATAACTCATTAATGCATTATCATTATTCCTTGGCATGATAAAATCTTAGAAAATTCAATTTCCTGTTTATTTAATTAAATCTTTTTGTTCTGCAAAGTTTCATATTTATTTTCATCAAAAATAAGTTTATAAACGTTATATTTGTTTCAACACTATTTAGTTCATTATAAATTCATTTGATCTTAATAAATCCTAGAAAATATACTCTTCTATTTATTTAGTTTAAATTTATGTTTTAGAAAAGTTTCATATTTAATTTTGTCACACATAATTTTATTAAATGTTTTATTGTGTTTAAAAGGTATTTAAATCATTATAAATCTATATGATTTAAGTAAGTCTTGACACTTTGTCAAAAATTTATTTAAACCCCTTTGATTTTGTGAGCAACTCTCATATGGTTTTTTGTTTTAAAAAACCATTTTAAAAGAAGTTTATAACTAAATTTACTAGTCATCTTTTGAAAATAACAAACTATCATCGCATATGCATACTCCGGCTTATGCATATCATTTCATTTTAGGAGCCGAGCTAACTGAGAAGGAGTTCGATGACGTTCCGCTTGTCGAAGAATCTAACTTTGAGCAAAACCCAAGTAAGCCCCGATGCATTAACCCTGTTTTAACTGTTTTATATTTTGTCACTGTAGTTTGTGAATTATATACTGTGCATTAGGTTTGTAGGAGTTGATTGAAATCGTAGATTGCATAATTGTACCTTTTACCTATGTTAGTGTCCTTGGTACGGGTATCGTGATGTAGAGCTAGGCTATGAGTTTTAATTAGCGATAGAAGTCGAGTGATTGGTAACTTCACTCACGAGAGCTATAGATTTTACCCCTGTTTCAAAAGTATCACATGATTTGATGAGGTTAGATTATAAGAGCCTGGAAGGTTGAGGTTGGTTATGAGATTAGAAAAATGATAAATTGAGACCGGGCAAGGAGGTATAGATTGGCAGTAGCCCTGTCTGTGTCGGTTAAGAACCATACCGTTGTCGGTCCTATTGAGCAAGTTTAAATAGTACTGATTACATACTGGATATATGGGCTCCAGAAAATAGATGTAGCCTAATGTGCGTAGTGACTGAACGTAACCGAACCTCTCTTCTAGAGATGATTAGAAGGGAGAACATTAGAGCTAACCATGGATAGATCCGGTGAGGTTATCGCATGAAGGACCACTGCTCGAGAGAGGTGAGCATCGAACCAGCACTATGTATCATTGGCATGAAAGGTTGTCATGTGCGGCTTCTAAGAAGCACGTACATGTCGTGTAATCAGGTTTCTGCAGCTATATGTAAATCGATTCGAATCGCTGCCCCTCACAGTAACGAGTACCACTTGTTTCAGTGCACCACATCGTAGTTAAGAAGTGGAATAAAAAGAGAACAGAAAAGTATTATGATTTACTAGTTATGATTATTATAAATTATTTGGCAACCATGGTTATGTTAGTTGATAGTGCAAATTAAATTTATATTCTCTTACACTTAATCTACTGCTAAAACTTGAAAGTAAAGATCCACTTCTAGCGCTGGTTTTTGCAAACAGCTATCCCATTGAGTCAACATTATCATATCTTTGAGTCCGTTCCAGTTGGCTATGTTGACGGATAAGACTTGCTGAGCATTTTGATGCTCAGGGCGTAGCTCTTTGTTGTTTTGTTTGCAGGTTCTCTCTCTCCATTCTCTGGACCAACTGACAGAAGCAACCTCCCGAGGGTGGCTTTGTCCGTTTGGAGCCTTGCTCTCCGCGCTAAGCGGTTATGTGCTACTAGATGGTACATCGTATGGGTTCGATGTCACTTTAAGCTTAGAATCTAGGAATCTCTAGTAGTCTTAAATAAAGTTCTTTTTGTTTTCACGCTTTTTAAAACTCAGGTTCGTAAACTTAATCAACCGTTGTAATATATTTTATCGTGCTTGAGTTGTACTATTGGTCCTCACTTCGCTGAGTGACACCCGATAAGATCCTGTGGTCGATAGATTGTCTCTTTCACGGAGCAGTCACAACATCGCCTGATTGAGTTTTGTCTAGAGGACACTATGATTTCTAATATTTGTCTCCAGGACACCGCAAGGAACATATTGAAAATAATCGTATTTTAGTGATGATTAAATTAATTCTAGCAACTAGGAAAAGATTAACTATAGCGAGATCCGAAATGATGCATACTAGCACTACAATCCAAATTTGCCGAAGCAATTGTGATCCCTCTAATGCCAGTAAAATAAGTACATAAATAACGGAAATAGAGAGAGTAACGTCATTCTTACGTGGGGTTGCCGGTGCAAGTAGTTGCGCAAATAATAGACGAAGCAAACCGTCAATATAGATGCAGCAGATGACCAGCGACAAAGAGGAAGTAGTGGAACGGCATCAAAGGGGAAGCAGACGTACAGCGAGCAGTCACGAAGGCGCTTCCAAAAACTTTATATGGCCCCTACCCTGTGTAAGGACACGAGGGGACGTGGGTTTTGGAGACCTGCTCTCCCAACGCTGATGGCACGTCAGCGACGGGTGGAGAAGACAGAGCAGCGCAACACTCAAAAGAGAGGAGAATGTGAAAATTGGTTGTGTGTTCTGGACGACGTCTCGCCCCTCTGTTTATACACAAGAGCACCCACGTATATGGTAGCCAAGCTGTCATATATAACACCTGTATATATGGTAACCAGCTTACCATTTATATGAATATGGTAACTAGCCTACATTTATACGAATATGGTAATCAGTCTGCTATAACAAGGATAATTACTTACCAAAAATTGATAAGCGCAATATCCTACTTCCATATGTGAGTGCGCCTTTTCCACATAATGGGATCGCAACAGGGTAATCCCATTCTCTCCGTTGTTTAGTTTAATATTCAAGATCACATTTGCTTTACTCAAATCCTTCATGTCAAAATTTTGGAATAAGAATAATTTTACATCATTTGTCTCATCAAAACCTGTCCCAAAAATAAGTATGCCATCGACATACAAACAAAAGCTTAACCCCTACCATGGCAGTAATATACACAAGTATCGGCTTCATTCACTGTGAAACCAGCAGAGGTTAAAGTTTTGTCAAACATCTTATGCCATTGTTTAGGTGCTTGCTTTAAACCGTACAAATATTTAAGTAACCTACACACATTGCCCTCTTGTCCTGGTACTATAAATCCATCAGGCTAATCCATATAGATCTCCTCATCTAGCTCTCCATTAAAAAAAGACGTCTTCATGTCCATCTGATGAACGAGAAGACCATGCGAGGTAGCCAAGGATAATAGTATTCGGATGGTAGTCATCCTGACAACAACTGAGTAAGTATCAAATAAATCCTCGCCTTCTTTCTTAGTATACCCTTAGCCACAAGCCTTGCCTTGTACTTTTCAATAGTACCATCAAGTCTTTGCTTCTTCTTAAACACCCACTTGCATCTCACTCGCTTACAACCAAGTGATCGATCTGTTACTTCCCACGTCCCATTAACAGTGGTGGAGTCCATCTCACTACGGACTATATCCTTCTAGTATTTTGCATCAGGCGATGCATATGCCTCTGAATGGTTGTGGGAGTATCATCCACAAGATACATAGTGAAGTCATCACCAAAGAATTTTGCAATCCACTGTCTCTTGCTTCTTCGAAAAGATTTTTCACTGTCATCCTTCTCATTTTCATGCGGGTGATTAAATGGCTCAACCACAGGTATGGGTTTAGAAGTCAATCAAATGATGAACTAGATGAAGAATATGCATCTTTCAATGAAAAATATTTTCAAAGAAAGTACATCACGAGACCAAAAGTGAATCAACTAAAACATTAGGTGTTTTAGATTTTACTACTAAAAACTTATATGCCGTGCTGTGGTGCGCATATCATAAGAAGATGAAATCAACTGTTTTAGGTCCGAGCTTGTGCTTCTTGTTTATTGGTATGCTAACTATGGCCAACAGCCTCAAGTGCGCAAGTAATGCAGTGAAGGTTTCCTTCCCTTCCATCCTTCATATGGAGTAACTTCACTGTTCTTAGTAGGAACTCTATTCAGAACGTGACAAGCTGTTAAAACAGCTACCCCCACCATGCCTATACCGAACGTTCCCAACATGGCATTCACCAAGTCCATTAACGTCCGGTTCTTCCTTTCGGCAACCACATTAGATTGAGGTGAAAAGGAGGTGTTCGTTCATGAATTATTCCATTCTCCTAAAAAAAAGATTAAACTCATTGAAAAAGTATTCCCCACCATGATCAGACCTAACTCGTTTTATTTTTCTTTCTAGTTGGTTCTCCACCTCAGCTTTATAAGTCTTAAAACATTCTAACGTCTTATCATTAGTTTTTAAAAGAAACACATAACAGTATCTAGTCGCATCATCAATTAAAGTCATAAAGTATCTTTCCCTCCTTTAGCCAACACACCATTCATATCGCAGATATTAGAATAAATGAGTTCTAATAATGTCGAGTTTCTCTCGTATATAGCTTTATGAGGCTTACGAGGTTGCTTTGCTTCCACACAAGCTTGACATTTAGAACTTTTGATAGTAGGTAACTTGAAATTAAACTCATACTGGATAGCCGCGACATACAACCAAAGTTAATGTGACATAAACAAAAATGTCATATATCAGCCTCAGAATTGTTTGAATCGCACACATGGTTTACAACTTTATTTAAGAAATCTGAAAAGAAATCTGAAAAGGAAAAGCAGAACAAGTCTCCGTTATTATAGCCTTTGCCAATGAATTGTACAAATCTCGACACGACTACTTTATTCGACTCGAAGACCAGCTTGAATCCGTCTCGACAGAGAAGAGATCCACTAACGAGATTCTTATTTTGTTGGTGAAAACAAAATGAAGACAAAAAAGAAATAAAAGCGCCAGAACCATATATTTCATTCATCAATGAGGTTCACAAAATACATGATTCATAGTGCATTTGTCTTCTTCTGTCTTCTGTGTCGATGCTTAAGGAGATATGTGACTTTGAGAGATTGTGTAGCCCGCTGATTCTTGGGGTCATGCAGAGCTCGCCCGATTAATTACATCTACAGAACGAGTATGTAAAACACCTCCGATTAAGTTACGCACAATTGTCGTTTCTTCATGTATTGTGATAGACCGCCCCACAAAGAGACGATCCATCGACCACAGGATCTTATCGAGTGTCACTCGGCGAAGCGAGGACCAACAGTACAACTCAAGCATGATAATACATTATAAATTGTTGATTAAGTTAATAAAATAGAAGTTTTAAAAGCGTGGAAGCGGTAACCTTATTTAAACTAGGGTCTCCTGAAAACTATGCATAAGATGACGTCGAGCCTATACGATGCATCTTCCAACAGCACCCAACAGCAACGCGGCAAGCAAAGCTCCCAACGAACATAGCCACCCTCGAAGTCGCTCCTGTCGGTTGGTCCAGAGGAGAGAGAAAGAAATCACCTGCACACAAAACCACAGAGAGCCAAGCCCTGAGCATTCAAATGCTCAGCAAGTCTTACCCGTCAAAGTGGCCAACTACAGCCGACTCCAAAGATATGATAAGGGAGGGTCATTTGCATGAAACAAAGCACTATTAGTTAATTCTTACTTTCATCTTTTAGCGGAAGGTTAAGTTCAAAGAATGTAAATTTAATTTGCACTACAACTATGGCAAACATGATTGTCAAGCAATTCCCTATAAACTAAGTAAACAATTAATATTATTAATTAAGTTTAGTTATTACTACGACATGATGCAGTGAACAAGCGGTACTCGTTACTGTGAGAGGCAGCGATTATAATCGATTTACACCCGCTGGGAAAAACTCGAAGTACACAACACGTACGCGCTTCCCAGAAGCCGTACGTGGCCACCTTTCACAACAACACCATAGAGCCGGTCCAAGGCCTACTTCTCCCGAGAACATGGTCCTCCATGCGACTACCACGTACGACGTGTCCATGGTTAGATCCAAATCTCTCCTCCGCCTCCGCCTAACGAGGTGTAGGGTTACGTCCAACCACTGCGGATATTGAGTTACATCAGTTTTCTGGATCCCATGTCCCCAGTATGTAATTGGTACATTAAAACTTGCTCAACAGAGCCACATTCGACTCGGTCCTTAACCGACACAGACGAAGCTACCACCTTAAAGGCTCAGCCTTCTCCAACCCTCCTACACAGCATTCCCATCCAGTCTCATGTTTATTAATGTGTGAGCCCTGAGTCTAATATGTGGAAAACCTATACCTCGCGAGTGATTTTCCATTTACTCGACTTCTACCAAAAGCAAAACTTAGCCCAGCTCTACATCGAATTACTTGTACCAATGTACACTCAGCAAAGGTAAAGGGTACTATCATACAGTTTAAGGTTTCAAATAATTCCTACAACTTAATGCGCAGTACATTAACCGTACAATACATAGTGATAAAATAAGAACTTTAAAAAAGGGTTAATGCATCGAGACTTGCCTGAGCTTTAGCAAAGCTAGCACAAACAAGAGAGAAAGATCTTCAGCACAACGCACATCTCTGAAGCAACCAAAGCTAGTCGTCGATCTTCCACGCCGTGTCTTAAATGTATGAAATGATATGCATACGATTAGCTGTGCACCTAATATAATTTTAAGACTTAACTTATCATTGCACGCGACGATCAATTCACATGCGATGATATGCATATGAATGCATATGACAAGGATTTGTATGCGAATGGTTCATGCACAAATGAGTTTATTAAATTGCTAACTATATTTATATGACAAGATTCTGACTTTTACCTAAAAGAAGGAGTTTTCTAAAGTATTCTATTTGTTCATAAGAGCGAAACTCTTTCAAATTCTTGTTAATATGGTTCTTGAAGGCATTAATTACAAAATTAGTTGCTCATAATATTAACAAGGCTATAAAATAATTTCTAGACAAATTTTACAATTTCTTGCAATATTATGAATTTCTAATGAATTAATTCCTATGTAGAAGTAATAAGTTATTTATAAATAATCTATAAGTATATAAATTCTAAGTAACTGTAATATGACATATATTAATCAGTAGAACATAATTATTTAATTTTCACATTTTTAATATGCATGAAAATGAATATATGAATTAATGCATCATGCACACTATTTAATTAATTGAATTATTGCAAATGTAGAAAATGCATCTTTTATAGAACTAAAATATTCTAGATAATTAGAGGATTCAAATGGTATCTTATTTGAAATTTTTGGAGTTGGTATGCATTTTCTGTGATTTTTACAACCTTTCTCGAATTTTTAGACATTAAACAAAAAGGATTTCGGAAATACTGAAAATTCCAGCCATTAATGGGGCCACGTGGCAGCTTCAGGTGGCAGCCACACGTGGCCACAACCTTCGGCACACGGGATCCGGCCCATGGCCACAAAGGATCCCGCTGGCAGGGATGGGGTTGCGCATGCTGCCCCCTCGTCGGAGTTTGGCGGCGCGCTCGCCGGCGCGGCCGCCAGTGGCCGTGGACGGCGAGGTATGGCACCAGAACGCTCCCCGCCACATGGGGGTCACGAGGTGCGGCTGCCCAGGGAAGAGGCTCACCGGAGAGTGGCTGGTGGCGTGCGGTGGCACGGAGAGACTTTCGGCGGCGGCGTTGTCTCAGATCCGTCGACAAAATCCGTCGATACTGGGCGCTTGAGCTTCAACGGAGACCGGAGAACACCGGCGTCGGGGTCTTTGCCGTCGAGAAGGGCCGCAAGGGGTTGTCGTAGTGGAGCACCTCGAGTTCCGACGACGGCCGCGGCAAGCTCCTGAAATTCCGGTACTACAACCTTGATTTTTGCTCGGAAATTGACCCAGGAGGTGCGCTAGAAGGTTTACCCCATAAGATCAAAAGGAATCGGAGAGACACTCACCGAATCCAGCGGACAACGGCGGCGGCCGGTAGTGGTCGGATTTTTGGGGAAAATCCGAAATCCAACACCGAGAGGGAAAAAATGTTGGGGTGCTTGGGGCTAGAGCAAGAGGGGAAGGTGGGGCTTCTTCTGGGTACGGTGGGGAGGCGCGGAACGCTGCGGCGAGTGAGCTCGCTGAGCTCGCCGGAGGGCCGTCCATGGTGCTGTGGGTTTGCGCGAGGGGGCGACGAGACAGAGTGGGAGAGGGAAAGAGATGAGGCCGACGGGGAGTGGACACGAAGTCGGGGTCATGTCTCACGCGCCCTAATGCGGGGTGGCGTGGCCTGGTGCATGGGCGCCGCGCGCGCACTGCGCTGGCCGAAGGCGAGTGGAGAAGGAAGGAGAAGGCGCTGACAGGCGGGTCCCGCCTGCCAGAGAGATCCCCTGGAACCTTAACAAGTAGGAGTTTTGCAACCAGAAAACCAATTAGCAAAACGATTCGGATTTGGTTGAAACCTTGCAAGACTGTCCTCCAACATGAGTTCTAACTCTAAACAACATGCACAGGTCGATTCTAAAGGAATAGCAAGATAACGAATTTTGAAGAGGGTTAACCGATGAGACATCTGAGAGCGGATGTCAAAGCTTAATGCTTAAGTACATTGTGGACTGAAAAGGAAAGATAAAACTAATTCCAATCGGAATGAAACTGGGCATAATTGTTCTCTAACATGGGATCTACAACATATATACAATTCAAAGTATTTTGCCAATAATCATGGAAGATATTGAATTTAGAAAATGGATACTCGTTAAGGAGGCTTGAAATCTGCTGGAAGAACAGATCACTTAACCAAATTCTAAGGTCCGAAAGAAAATACCTTCACATCTCTGAAAATCTTGGAACTTGGTAAAATAGTTTCTTAACCTGTGATGTTCAATCTAACCAACATGCACAGGTAGATTCAAAAGGAACCAGAATTTATGGAATTTCTAATTTGGCTATCTGATAAGGAAACTTCAACCCGCTGAAAACAGTTAACCATCTTCTGGGGCCTGAAAGAAATATTTTCTGATCTCCCAACAATTTGAAACTTGGCAAGATCGTTCTTCGACATGTTCTCTGTAACGACTGGGTTTTCACTTACCTTTCGATAAGTCCCGATCTCACGTGACGTTGCCAATCCCAGGAGTTTGGCAATCACGATATCACAAGCGATCAATCAAGAAACCATAACAGAAATATTAAACAAGAAACAATTTAGAAAATTAGCAGATCAGAGTGAAATTATTAGAATAAAATCCTCCAAAGGGGTCCATCGGCACGCAGGCCGAAAATATCTCAGAGCGGATATATCTCTATCGTGAAACCAACAAAAGCAGCGGCGGAAGCATCAACATGGCGACAAAAGCGAACCTCCTCCACACAGGCTAGCTTGAGCGCAGGAGCGGACGTCACGGGCCGTCAGAGACGTAGTCGAAGTCGAAACTGAGAGAATCCTCTGAAAACAACAAATTAGAAAACCGTGAGTACGAATACTCAGCAAACCGCGTACTACCTAACAACAATGCATGTATGCAAAAGGTTTCAAGGGTAAGGGCATGGCTCAAGTGCTAAATGCAAGTTTTAAACATTTTATTTTAATTAAAGTATGCAATAAAGCTTTATTTTCAAACTTGTCAAATTTTATTATCTCGCCCCGCAGAGATCTCCGCTATCTCGGGCGAGGGTTCATTTTAATGCCGATGTAATCTCCACACTCGGTCACAGCTCAAAGGCCGGAGTCAAAACATTTAGAAAAGGAGAGGAGGAAGAAAAACAAAACTACTCAACGAGGAGCACAACTCAGGGTGGTGTCCTTCAAAAAGGACATGGCAATGCGCATCGACTAAAACTCTGCAGAGGTTATGCACCTGGACCCACGGGATGCGTCATCGGGAACTACCGTCGTAGCCCCGATGAACACACAAGACCCGTCCACAAGCTTTAACTGACGTCATCCGTCCTCCAGGATAGGGATCCCAAAAGCCTACGCAATCGGGTCCTGGAGCTGTGAAGAGCCTACCACTGATCAGGTGGGATATCTCGATCTCATATGGGGAGTCAAAGCTCAACACCACACTAACACTACACCGCCAACCCACGGGTAAACAACCAGTCTCGGCAAGCTTCAAGATCAAGCCAACTGCCCATACAGGGTAACGTGGTGTGCATGGTTGTCAACTGAGCGTACAAGGCTCGAAGGACTCGGTCCTTAATTGCCGGGGCAGGCCATCTCTCCAACCACAACTCCAACAACCAACAACTCGCCGCCAAGGCCAAAGCCTCCAGTGTACCCGCCACAGGTACTTTCATAGGGACTTCCCGAAAGTCCCCCAGCTCCTCATACTGCCTCCTACCCCCGCTAAATAGTTATGTATAGGTATTTGCAATACGCACACATTTGAAGCACAGTTTCAAAGCATTTACACAAATTCCATTTTATGGTGATAGGTGTGAGATAAAATAAATGCGACTAAGCATGGCTAAGCATAAAAGTAAAATAAATGTACTAAAGCAATCCTAGGGTTAATATTTGTGAAACAGTAAATTGGCACGGCTTAGAAATGTTGCTAGCACATTTTAAAATAGTTGGCATGCAAATTAAGGTTGCAAACAAAACATGCAGTTTAAAATACTGGGAACAAAGTGATCAAGGAACGCGGCTTGCCTGGCAAATCGGGATCGAAGTCGAGATCCGGATCGGCAGACTGATCGGGCTCGCAGAACTCCTCCTCAGGGACAGCAGCTATTCACAACACGAACAACAGGGATTAGACACTAATTATGTGACAAAGATAGAACTGGAATTAGAATCTAAATTGAAATTACTAGACTAAATGCGCGCAAAACGTTTCCCGGAACAACCCTACACAATAATCGCGACGGAACAAATTAACGGGTCAATTTCGGGATTAATCGGAGATCAAACGGGGTTCCACGGAATTTGCAATAATCGAGATCACAAGGATTTAAATTAATTGCAGAATAATTAATCGCAGAACAATTTAGCAATTAATCCAGCAATTAATTGAATAGGGGAAAAGGAAATTAAGAGAGGGAGAATCCTCACCACGAAGTTGGAAATCGGAGAGACGCGTGCTGGAATGAAATCGGAGTAGGGGAGTTCGGTGTGGCGCTGGACGGCGTGGAGCGGAGGTGGGGACGGTGACGCTGCTCGAACCGATGGATCACGCAGCGGGGCTGCCTTCGGTCCGGGTGAACGTCGTTCTGGCTCGATGCCGCTCTGGAGTACTCGACGACGCGACGACTGATGTAGACGGGGAAAACGACGCGCGAGGACGACTCGGTGACGCGGCGCTGGCCTCCACGCGAGCAATAACTGCGACAGCAACGGAGATCGGCACGACGCAGGAACTGTCGCGCGGATCGACGGTGACAGCGGCGCGCGGATCGGCTCGGTCACGGGGAAACAGCGCAACTGACGCGGGAGTCTGCAGCGGCGGCGGGATCCAGGGGGGGCTCGCGCGGCAGGGGCGGCACAGAGTAGAGCAAAACCGCGACGGAGACGGCGAGCAAAGCGAGGAGAGGCGGCGCAGAGAGGAAACGGTTGGAATTTTTTCTGGAGAAATGAGAATAGAAAAGGGATTAGGGTTAGGGGAGTATTTATAGGGAGTGAAAAGATAGGTTTGGGAATTATTTCGGGATTAATTAAAAATCACGAAATAATTAACACGACTGAAGACATAATTTGGAGAAAATATTTAGAGACCCGAAAAATTGATTACGGAGTTTTTGAGAAACAATTTTAGTCAACGTAAAAATTTACGCGGACTAAATTATTTCAGGACTTAATTATTTCGACGTCGGTTTAATTTAGACGAACGGATTTTGGATTCGAACGAAACGAAATTTGATACGAAAGATTTTTGATCGGAACGAAATATATTGGAAATAACAATTAATTGAAGTGAAAATTGGGAGAAATGCCGCTTTATTAATTCGAGAATTTCGGGATGTTACATTCTCTGCACTAATAATGACATGCACATGTCTTCTCAAAAAGGAATGGAAGATATTGAGATTCCGAATAGGGTTAACTGATAAGTAATTTTCTGAAACTGCTGTCTTTCAGATCAATCAACCGTGTTTTGAGGTCAATAAGAATTGTTTCCTTCTCTCTGAACAAGTTGAAACTTTGTAGGAGGATAGAATATCTCTAGAGTAACAACTTTTACTTTGGAGTCAAGTTGAGATTCGAATAGAGAATTATTCTGCAACGGTTACAGAATAGGTAACCGTTAAGAGCTGAACCGAATTGGGCTCTTAACAGTTCAAAGAATCCTAATGAATTTGTGTATCTTCAAGTATCTTAGTCACGTACAGGCAGGATCTCCGTTTCTCATATTCCAAACACTTTCATTTATTAAGTTTGGATGTTTACTATTAAATTTGAATTCAAATTTCAATTTGAATACTTTCTTAGATTCCTTTCATCCTTGGAACTTTAAATTTTTAACTTCCGAATTTCACATGTAAATTTTTATTCTTTGACTTTGAGAAATGCAAGGTGTTACGTGTATAGTGTTGCTCGTCCATATATAATATATGGTGGTGGAACGTAGGTGATGCCGAGCTCAGTCACAACAGATCATCGTCATGTCATATGTGAACGGAATATGTTGATGAAAAGGATGACTTTCGCGTCTTCGGGACCTAGTCTTGTGTACGCCGACGTTCATCTACTCGGATAGGTGTGTGTTGCCTTCGCCTCGTCGGTGCCTGGCGGTGTGTTCGATCCTGTTCGTCCTCACTTACAAAAATTCTATCTAGCCTCGTTGGTACTAGACGTGTGATGATGTCGAATCTAAATGTCACGAGCAACAACTGGTTGCTTTGATTGGACAATGCTTGTCATGAATATTTTTCCATATGTCAGATGTGAAAGACGTCAAGTCATTATCATTGGAGGATTCTCTGTGATGAATCAAATCTCATGTTTGTACTGTCCTATTGAATATATGCACAAACAGGCAGATTGTCGTTAGAGCATCAAGCAGACCGTCGGCTCTCCACGATAGGAGACACCCATCTTTATCCGTTGTGGTGCAACAGGCAGACCATCGTCTCTCCACGATGGGAGGCACCCATCTTCATCCTTTGTGGTACAACAGGTAAACCGCCGGCTCTCCACGATGGGAGACACTCGTCTTTATCTGTTGTGGTGCAACAGGCAGACCGTTGGCTCTCTATGATGGGAGACACCCGTCTTCATCCGTTGTGGTGCAACAGGCAGACCATCAGCTCTCCACGATGGGAGATACCCGTCTTCATCCGTTATGAATGGAGTCAACAGGCAGACTGTCGGCTACCCACAATGGAAGATACTCATCTTCATCTGTTTATCCATCAAGTGTACCGGATCAGAAGTTTATCCATCAAGTGTACCGGATCAGAAGATATTGCTATATACTTACGTACTGGCATTATGAATGCTTGGAGGATGCATGATGTTGCTGGTGAGGTGTTTCGACGGCAACTGAGCCCTGGAGCCCGGCATGATGTGCAGGTCTTGGCGGCGTGTCTCTTTCAACAGCCTGGCATCGTGGTGCTCCGGCAGCCTGACGGCATGTGTCGTGCCTCCGGCGTGATGTGCCAGCAGCCTGGCGGCCTGCATGTGCGCGGAGCCTAGCGGCCTACGTGCTGGCTGCACGAGAGCCCGGCGGCCTACCGGCGGCGTGTATTCTGCGGCCTCCTCCCGGCTACATCTCTCATGCGCCTGGTGCTTCTTTCGTAGCTGCGGCGCTTGAGGCCGGCAGCCTGACAGCCAAGTATGTGCTTCCTCCCCCTCCCGATCCTGGAGACTTGTTTATACAGGCCGCGCTGCCGGTGGCTCCGTGCATGTAGGTTGGTTTCTCACGCGGCGTCAGCAAGTTTATTGCACAGCCGTGGTAGCGAGATTTCGTTCTGTTGCATGCGTCTCGGTTCTCATCCGCACGACGTAGCAGCCAGGAGTTTTAATTTGTTTGTTGTGCATGCGTGAGGCAGCAATGCGCAAGTTTGTTGGAGTTTCGTTTTCTTTGCATGTGCACGTTCTCATCCTTTACGTGTATTTCTCCAACAAAACTTGCCAATGTACGTATGTGAATACGTGAACACCTCGTATCGACACTACGTCGTAGCGTGTAGGTAATTTGTAATGGCAAGGATTAATACTTTATTCCGGCCATTTAACACTTCAAACATACTTATGCATGCACGTTACATTACACATGCCACGCAAACTGTCTCTTGTTGCCGTATCCAGGATCCGTATGTAATTTGCTGTTATTATTTACTAAAATAAATCAACGGCAAGCTGTAGTATATAAATTATTTGACTCCATGATTAACTCCTGGATCGACCCGATCAAGCGTATTTACTTGTGCATGCAGTTCGTGGTTCCAATTGTGTTAGAGGAAAATGAACGTCCAACGACTGGTGGCTCGATCAAACGTCAAACCTCGACAGGCGTCAAACATCATACAAGTATTATACTTGCTGAGAATTCTTAAAGTATTTGTACTAGCCACCGGTCTGCTAGCACGTATATGTATTCATACGCAACCAGTTGGTCATTGCATGAACCTGTATATGCTAACATGTGTATCTATGTAGGTACCTATATGTAGAATGTATTTTCTCTACTCTGCTCTTACAATGATTAGGCAAAATAATTATCAAAAATATTTATTGAGGAGACCTTCAATTGCACGATGTTTCTCGAAGTAAAATTCAGATCGACCGAACCAACACCAAAAACAGGAGCATGCTATATCAGTACAAATGTGAACATTAGCTCCTGTATCTATCTACCAATCATTAGATTTATAAACAGAGAAAACACTAGGTAAATTACTATACCCTCCACTGGAGTCACCAACGGTCACGCTGGTTGGCAGACTTCTGCCCCTTCTTATTGTTTTTGCCCTTGCGGTTACGACACTTTTTGGCAAAGTGTCTATTCTCACCACACACAAAGCAGACGGACTCATCCATATTCATTTTCTTCTTGAACTGAATAGTTTATACAACATTTCTTTTTTCTTTCTAGTTCTTCCTACCAGTGTGCTACATCACATCGGCGCTAGACTGCCCTTCAGGTGCTCTTGGTGGAGCATCTTTTGTCCGAGCCTTCTCTTCAACATCAAGACCAGTCAACAAATCTTCAACAAAAATGTTGTCTCTTATGTTTCAAAGATATGGCATAATTCCTTCGTGATGAAGGCAACTTAGCAATAATGCCCCTGCCACAAACTTGTCAGACATATGACATCTAATCTATTCGAGCTCTCTCACAACGAGTTGAAGTTCATGGGCTTGCACCACGACAGAACAATTATCCACCATTTTTAAGTCGTGATACTACTCTATGATATACAGCTTGCATCCAGCATCTGAGGCTGAAAACTTATGTTCAAGTGCCTCCCACAATTCTGTGTCACTCTTGATATGTATGCACACATTGCACAACTGGTCAGACAGAAACTAAGAATGCATCTGACAAAAATCATCGTACCTGCGGTAAAGTCTGGCAACTCTTTCTCACTTGCGAGAGGCAGTGCAAGAGGGTTACTCATGATCCAGAACATGCCCATACCCTAGAGCCAAAGTAGGACTCTTGTCTACCATCTTTTGAAGTTCACACCGTTGAACTTCTCCGATTTTATTGCATCAGCAAATCCAATCATCATTAAATTCTTATAAGGATTTTTTGGTTGTTGGAAATAATCGCATTTCAGTGATGATTAAATTCATTCCAGCAATTAGAAAAAGATTAACTATAGCGAGATCCGGAATGATGCATACTAGCACTATGATCTAAATTTGCCGAAGCAATCGTGACCCTCTCGTGCCAGTAATAGAAAGTAAATAAATAATGGAAACAGAGAGAGGAACGTCATTCTTATAGTGGGATTGCCGGCGCAAGTAGTTGCGCAAATAGTAGACGAAGCAGACCGTCGATGTAGATGTAGCAGATGACCGGAGACAAAAAGAAAGCAGTCGAGTAGTGTCGAAGAGGAAGCAGACGAACAGCGAGCAGTCATGAAGGCGCTTCCCAAAAACCTTATACAGCCCCTACCCCATGCACGGACATGAGGGGATGTCAGTTTCGAAGACCTGCTCTCCCGACGTCGATGACAGTCGGCGACAAATGGAGAAGACAGAGCAGTGCAGCACTCGAGGGAGAGGAGAATGTGAGAATTGGTTGTGTGTTCTGGATGACGTCTCGCCCCTCTATTTATACACAAGAGCGCCTATGTATATAGTTGCCAGGCTGCCATGTATATCAACTGTATATATGGTAATCAACTTACCATTTATATAAATATGATAACTAGTCTATCATTTATATAAATATGATAACTAGTCTACTATTTATACGAATATAGTAATGAGTCTACTATGACAACAATAATTGCTTATCAAGAATCGATAAACGCAATATTCTCCTTCCATATGTGAGTGGGTATTTGGGATTTATGGAATGTTATTTAAAATGTTTACAAATATTCTAACAAAATATTCCGAGAATATTCTGTTGTAAAATGTCGATCCTATCTCTAGCCTTATCAACGTGTACCCAGCGTGCCTCGCTCGTCGACTTCACGCTCATCCCCAACCATACCCTCCGCCGCCTCATCCAGTAGTGGTGTGTCACGCCCTGCTCCATGGGCGTCGAGCGCATCCCCACACCCAAGCAGCCCGTGGACGTGGACCTCATCCACTCCCTCATCGCGCAGAGACCCGTGCTGCACGCGCTCCGCAGGCTCAGGGCGCTCGCCAGGGAGTCTGGACAAGAGCAGGCTTGTCAAGGCCACGGACGAGACGCTCGCTGCGCTCGTCGAGGTAGCGTTCGGCAGCTCCGGGTGCGAGGAGGTCGAGGCGGAGGCCATGGCAGTGCTCGCACTTGTCGGGCTTGACGAGGCCGAGGTCATCGAGGTGGTCAGCCGCTAGGAAAGGGTGATCAGGCTCGCCAAGGCCCTCACCAGCGGCACGGCGGTGCCCCTCGAGGCCCGGGTTAACGCAGGCACCATTGTGGAGGTGGCCACATCGGCCTTGGGCCGTGCTAAGTGCGGCAGATGGCGTCATGGAGAGCCTCGTCGCGCTGGTCGAGGTGAAGCGCACGCATCGTGCGCGTTGGGATCCAAGATCTCTTCACGCTCTGCTTTGCCCAGGAGAGGAAAACCGACCGAGGGCGGTGGCGGTCGGCACGGCCTCCATGCTCTCGCCCCGTCGCATGGCAGAGGGCAGCGCCAGTGGCCGCAGTGGAGTACCTATGTTGCACGGAGGTCGGCCACGACGCCATGCTGGTCGGCGCGGGCGGCGGGTTGGTTGCGGCGCGCTGGTGCGCACCATGTCCACGCGTGGATACACGTTGATAAGGCCAGAGGCAGAATCGACATTTCACTACGGAATATTTCCGAAATATTCTTTGCAGTGTTCTAGAGACAAATGCTCAAAATCGTAGTGTCCCATAGACAAAACTAGAAAAAATAGCATTGTCGCGCTATCCTTATATGTGTAATACATGGTAAGACTAGTGTACTTCCTCTGTTGTTAAGTTGTAGCCGTCATTGATTTTTAACATTAATTTTGATAGTTTATCTTATTCCAAAAAATTTAAAGAAGAGTGTATAATTTGTTAAAATTTACTTTATCATTAAAATTATTATAATTATAATTTATTTTTAATATAAATTAATTTTTAAAATAAAACAAATAATCAAAGTTGATGTTAAAAATCAACGACAACATTAATTTAAGAAAAGAGGGAGTAGAAACATAATTACTCCCTCTGGTTTTAAATTATTGACACCGTTGACTTCTAACATCAATTTTGACCATTCATCTTATTCAAAAAATTTACTCTAATGTGTAAAACTATTAGTTATGATTTAAATTTCACTAATAATAAATTAAATAATAGCAAAATTTTACACATTTGAACAAATTTTTTGAATAATAGGAATGGTCAAAGTTGATGTTAATAGTCAAAAATGTTAATATTTTAAAACTGGAGAGAGTAGAAAACAAAGTGCTGGAAAAGTACAATTTTTTTTTTACAAGTCTTTCGGAAAATAAAGGACTACTAAAGTAGGAGCATAAAAAAAAGTAAGAGATAAGATTGGAATTAAGAAATATATAAAGGATTGAAATATACTCCTTAACATTTTATACAATTGAACATCTTTTTTAAATAAGACTAATGATCAAAGTTAATGTTAGAACAGTGTCAATATTTTAAAACCATTCAAAAATTTATAAAAATACAAAAAATAAATATATCAAATTTAAAGTACATTTAATAATGAATTATTTTATAATAAAATAAATAATATTTTTTTAAAAAAATTGAATAAAATAAATGATCAAATGTTGATTTTTAAAAATCAAAACCGTCACTTATAGTGGGACGGAGAGAGTATCATCTAATGTATTTCTAAACGTATTGCCACCCCTATATTTCCCTTATCCAGAGTCTAGCTTAATTTCTTCGGTGGCTCACTGACAATGTGAATACGCGACCAACAGAAGATTCGAGACAACACTTCCCTGGTTTTTTTTTTTTGGGGGGGGGGGGGGGGGGGGGGGGGGGGGGGGGGGGGGGAGAGATCTGCGGCGGCATTGGTGGATGGGAGGTGCTCGCGGCTCAGCGCAAGGGCGATATGGGGCGACTGGCTTTTTTCTGCCTGTCTCCTAGTAAGCTTTGCTGGGTCGTTCAATTGTCGCACAACATATTTGTTTTTCATTTTGGTATTAACTTGTGTGAAATTAAATGATGAGCCCTTACGAAAGTTGTAGACTTGTAGGGATGTTTTTATCTTTTGAATAGCGCTGGTGCAGCTCATTTCTGATAAAGATTTAGGAGAAACCATGGTAACACAAAGTTTTTTTTACCCCATGATCGTTGCATAAGTATTTACAATCTGAGAGTAGGACTGATAGGTGGCATTTTTTACAACAAAATACGAGGAGATTCAGCAACAACTTTCACTTATCTGTGAAAGGGCACTTCTCTTATTGATATACATGTTTGATAGCCCCCTTTCAAAAGTATTGCAAATGAATATTATATCATCAGAAAATATAGTATGTTAACTAGAAAGATAGCGCGGCTTTACCGCGCCTGATTATTATCCCCTCATACATTATAGAAAATACAATTGGATAACATCCCCTATGCGTTGTATTAGAGAAAATAATATGCAAAGAGATATAGAACTTTTACAGTGGTGATATCATTTATCTCACTGTCTACTTTGTCATCTTTTACTTAAAAAAAATTACAACTAATGTGCATTAGTTTTGATTTCCCAAGAATAGTGAACTGGCAC
>BCLG01001139.1:54619-70393 GCA_001602295.1 Zoysia matrella | reverse complement strand
TTTACTTGTATATGCTCTTGGTTTGACTCATGTTATGGAAGGAGCTTTTATCTGACGAATATATGATAACAAAGAAAAATAACAACAGTCAACCAGGTCATATTAGATGAGTTGTAAGTTCATTCTGAAAAATAAGACACAATTTTCTCATTTTCAAATAAACAATATAAGAAACATATGCAGTTACAGAGGGATATATATATATATAGGCATATCACAAGATTTTCAACTATTATCTCAGCTTTTATATTCAAATAATTTATTATATAAATCGTAGAGTTTTACACTGAATCATAATATGTTACTTTAAAAATCGATTAAGCCAATGATACTGTGAGGAGATGAACCTAGCTTTTCCTCCACTTATTGCGTAAATCTAACCCTCGTTTCCTGATTTCAAGCAGAATAGTTAGCTTCCGTGCATCAGCTCTTCTGTGCTTACCTCAGATCACATAAAATTAAAAGGAGATTCAGTTTTAGGGAAGAGCAAGTATCCCAATCACCTGTCATGCATCTATTTTGTCATTGTATTTTGTCATCTGAAATACATAACATCGCTATCAATCTTAGATATATGGTGTGGACGTCGAGAGACTTTGAATGTATCTATATTTTAAATAATAAGCTGATTTATATGAATTTGAGCAATATTAATTTCGAGTTTCTGTTACATTCACATATTATCAAACAGTTAAGGTGCATGAGGGTATATCTAAGAAGGTACCTTATTTTTTGCAATCTGAATATTTGATCAATGAAGCTTTTTTCCTTGCCGCCATTGTGCTTGCCCTGCATTATGTTACCTAGCGCAATGTTGTTATGTTGTGGACATTGAGGCTATTACAGAACAGTGTAGGTACAGTGGGGAGTAAGCAGTAGCAGGGAGAAAAATTGCATGGCCCCTCGCCATCGCTATTGTATGTACTGCAGGGCACTGCCAAGATCTTTGCTTATCTGTTGTTGATTCCATAGTGGTCGATAAGGCTCCCCTTGCACATTTCAAATGCAGTCATGACTAATGACTCATGAGATATCCTAAAATTTACTCGCAAAAAAAGATATCCTAAAATTATTATTTTCAAAATGCATTGCTGTCCACCATAAAAATAAAATAGTAACGACGCAGGCATGACAACACAAATAGAAAGCAAAAGGGTCCTTTCTGAATTTATGTTATCTCTCAAACCTATTGTTTGGTAAATGGAGCTCCCTCAAGTTCTTTTCTCAGCTCTTTGTTGTTTCTCGAGCCTGAAACTTTACATAGACACAGAAGGAAGACAATTAATAAGGCAAGTGTGAGATAATTCCTATCTGCTCCAAACAAACCACATGCTAAAGCAGATTTCACTAATTAATCTACGAGTGCGTTCGGGCAATAAAAATTTGAACAGAAATTCTGATGCTTATGCATAATCTTTTATGTTGAGATAGACAGATGGTAAGCTTTTGAAATTACCATGTAGACATATTATTTGTGCTGTAGCTCAGAGAAGGAAGAAATTCATATGCAGCGTGTGCTTACTGCTGGAACTTAGAATTATACCATGAAAAAAAAACCACATCACAAGGTGCAGAGCCCTGTACCACGATATAAACGAAAGAGGACATCTAGTATTCCAGATATTACATAGATGACAGCAAAGAGAAAAAGGACAATATCTGCAAATCAGAAAGTATGATAAAAGTGTTGAAGACGATGAACTCCTGTAGGTGGGGAAGGCGACAGCGGCTTCTGCAGAGGAGGTACGGGCCGGAGTAAGATTTTTCTAGATCCTCTGATATCATCACCATAAATGACATATTAGAAAAAATCAGTAATAGAAATATAAATGCTATTTAAAGTGGCTAAACTGAGATATATTACCCACCAAGGATTGTTTCTATTATTTGCAAATCACATGTTTGATATACTTAATGTATAAAATTTCATTAATAGTTTCAGTATCAAGATTTAGCAATTGAAATTTTTAGAAGAATAAGAGTTGTATCCATTCGATCTTACATCTAAGAAATAAATGAAGGGATAAAAATACAACAAAATAGCACTGATTTATTCATAGATGTAATTTTGAACTGTAGTATTGCTCGATCTGAATGATGTTTGTGCTTGGCATTTTGTCAAACAGGTTGGGTGTGTGTCCAAAGACCTACTAGAGGAAGAAACGATGATGATAGCAAGAAGAATAGACGATGCTCTTGTTAACTTTTTTCACATTAGAAGATGAACTATGGATTAAGAAATATCTTCAGTCATTACTGCTAACAATTAAAAGAAAATGGATATTGTCCTTACCTTGGTGAGTATGAAAGCAAATAATGAAGTCCCCCAATCGTTACAGTAGAGAAAGTCCAGGACGCAGGCCCCCTCTTCCATGCAGGTATCGAGGAGAAGCTGGAGTGTGACAAGGAAGAGTCGCGTCTCACCCTTGGGGCGGATGGCACTGACGATATTGACAGTGTGGAGAAGGCGCAGGACCTTGATGTGGGTGTGGAAGGGCCGTGGGCAGAGGAGAATGCTGGCACCTCGATGGTGAGGCGGCCACCTATAGCGATGGAGGAGGAGGGGGAAGGGGACCAGTGGTCGAAGAGCAGGTCGGCAAAGTAACATGAGCAGAGGAGGGAGGTAGAGGAGATGTGCAATCACTGTCAGAACCAGCGTCGTCAGGGCAGGAAGGGTCGAGGAGGCGACAGAGGAAGATGTTGGCATTGGAGAGGAGAGCGAGCTGGCAGGGAGAGTGGGTCGAGAGAATTTGCGAGAAAACCTGACCCGAACTGTATCAGATGGCACAAATTGCAAGTATGGTGAATCGAACGGTCAAAGATTAGCGAGTGACGTGGGCTAACAGGTGCGCGATAAACCGCACCACTTTAGATTGTAAGAGATTTGGAGAAAAGAGAGGCAATATAGTACTGTTTATATACATGGAAAAAAGAAATGTGTTACCTCAATAGACATTATTGGGCACATAAACTGTCATGAAACTAAAGTGATGAGGTAATGCATTTGAACTAAGGTGATAAGGTAATCTGCATTTGTATGAGGTCAACGGGAAGATTGGAATCTATTTCAATGAACATATTCCCTACAAACAGAGTTACCATATGAGAAATTATAACTTCTGGTCAATTGAGATGGATGTATGATACATGAAAGCATATAAAATAGTTGTTAGTCTTTAATTATATACCTATGAAATTGAATTGTATATAATCCATAAATGATATACAGTTGCATACAACGACAAAATCAGTAAATAAAAAGATCTTTTTCATTCAAGAGTTGCCAAACATGTGAAATATTATACTATTGAACCTTTAGAGATATGATCACTTTTATTTGAAACTATTTTTAACAGGGAGGTTGAGGTATTTATTTTTCTAGTGTTGCTTTCCAAATCTGCAGAGCACTGATACAAAAACCTGTAGCAGGCACCACACCTCTTCGATCAGCCGCAAGACCTCCTCGAGCAATTGAATGACAAAACCTGAGTCTCAGTAATCCAACCTGCACGAAAAAAAAATAAACACCTGAAGTATGTATAAATCTAAGCTCCCAAACAAATCTGGTTGCAAGATTTCGAAAGAGTATTATGCTTTGTGAAGTGGGAAAACCTGGTGCTTGAATAGTCTATTGCTTTGCAATAGTATCGTGGACCATAAAAAACTTCTTTCAATAATGCAAGTTAGTGTAGAGGCATGGAACAATAAGAAAATAATTTAATACAGAAACTGATAAAAGGTTATTTTAATGTTCATCGACAGTAAAGTGTGAAAATATTTGCACATCTATAGCGATCATTGTGAGTTAAAGATCGCTTCTTTGATGTTCTATTTCAGAGAAGATGCTGTATTTAATTTTCGTTATGCAGATCTGTAGCATAACCTTTGCATATAGTGAAAAAAAAAGGCACTACTACAAAATCTATTTCTCCTAACACCCCCATTAGCTAGCACAGACGGTTTTAAATTACCAACCGTTTGTATCGAGTGAAATCTGGACCCATAATTAAGAGCCGCCTACGAAAACTACTTTAATGCACGTGATTAGCTAGGTGAACCGCGTGCACAAATTATTTTATTTGTGCTGGCAGTGTACAAAGTGAACCGCCTGTCACATGCTGCTCTCCCGGCAACTACTTCCACGTCATCGATCCATGGTTGACCGGCGCTGCCAATCGCATGCTGCGCGAAACCCACCAAACGTCCTTTTGCCCCCATCGCATGCCTTTTTCCTGCCGGCCGTATGCCTCCCTCTTTTTCTCCTCTTCGTGGCTCCCTCACCCTCTCTCCGCATGCTGCCCTCACTCCTGTCTCTCGCATCCGCATGGCTCCCTCTCCCTCTCTCTCTCCCATACGCATGCTTCCCTCTCCCTCTCTCTCCCATCTGCATGCCTCCTCCCCATCCACGCGCGCACGCATGCCTCCCTCCCTCCTCTCTCTCTCTCCCCCAACCATCCGCATGGCTCTCTCTTGCGCGGTCTCTGCGGCGAGGACAGGCCGGGATGCCGAAGCCTCCCTCAGATCTGAAGGTGTTGTTGGCATTTTTTATTTCTTTTTCGTAGATCCGGTGAAATGGATGTGATTTCGACTGTTCTTTTTTTTAGAAAATTGGTTTTCTTTTTACCTCGAAACAACCTGACTTTAAAAATTTACCACCAAACTTTTTTTTACGCTTTAATATCAGCGAACTTCTCTTCATTTAGAAATTTACCATTTTGTTTCTTTCCGTCCAGTTAACCACATTACACTCGAAATCAAAGGATATTGCTGCCCTCTCGGTGTATTTAGTTCCTTCTTCCTTCTGACACCCCTCTCTGTCTTCCTTGCAGCTGCTGGTCGGTCGGCACCCTCCCACAGTCCCACCCTCTACTCCTCTCATTTCGACAGTGCTGCTCCTACCAGCATCACCCCTCCCCTGCTCCACTCATAACAGAGGCAGCACGCCCTGCAAATCCAGGCAACAACGGTGCCTAGATCCAGGGATCTCTTCAAGTCCAGTGCGTTGTGCCGGCCACTTTGGGTGTACTCCACTACGGTAAGATACACAAATACTCTTTCTCTGTATAGTTTGATGAATTCTTTATTTTTAGTGTCTAACCTTAGTTCCTCATTTTATTCGAACCCTCTTCATTGACTACTCGTTGGAATAGATGTTGCTGCACCTATAAAAGAGTAAGAATCGTATCTCTTCCTTTTTCTCT
Source organism: Zoysia matrella (assembly GCA_001602295.1). Classification (NCBI taxonomy): domain Eukaryota; kingdom Viridiplantae; phylum Streptophyta; class Magnoliopsida; order Poales; family Poaceae; genus Zoysia; species Zoysia matrella. The sequence continues at coordinate 65,192 of BCLG01001139.1, read as the reverse complement.
TTATTTCCTTCAATATTCTACAAAGGCTGGTCAGATTTGGGAGTGGTTCTGGAAAGAATATGATGGCACATTGTAATTTGTAACCCTAGTATTTTACAGGGTGGATTCACGCACAATGTGTGCAATAGTGGTTTCAGTTTGTGCATACCAAAGTATGATTGATGTTAGACAAGAGTACACAAAAGGTTCTAGTTGTAGTTTGAAAGTTGACTGGAATGAGTACTTTATGATTGAACTAGTGAATGATATGAGAGAGAAATACAAGTGGGCATCAAATCAGCAAGTTGAATTTTGGTTTGTGAGAGAAGACTTTGACTATGTTCAGTTGTGTACTGATGCTCAGTTGCTTTTCCTTTTGCAAAACTATAAGAAACTTCAGACTGACATAATTGTAATTGAAGAGCGACATAGTAATGACACTGAAGCAGATACAACTGATACTATCAAAGTGAACTTTGAATGTTTAACAGTAGCTTCGAATATGTCAACCCTAGATCTTTCGGATGATCCTATTTATGGTCTAACTGTAGCAAGTCCACCTAGAGTAGAAGAGGAAAAGGAGCATGAAATGATAGTAGGTGCTGACCCCAAGGGAGATGAACCTATTAGAGCTGAGGAGGAATGGAGGTATTTTAAGAAAGGTAAGAAAGGCCATGATAATATTGAAGAACAAGTGCATGAAGTGGCAGAGCAAGTGGAAGAAACTGCAAATTTTCTACCTGAAAATTTCCAAGATCAAGATTCTGAATGCGTGCCAGATGATGAGGCTGTACAGTGGACAGCTAGCTGCAGCAACTGCAATAGATGGGCATAATTGGATGTACCCAGTAGCATATGATATATTTGACAAGGAAAGCAATGAGAATTGGGAATGGTTTATGAATCAAGAAAGAACACCTCGCAAGATGAGGCTGCTAAAGCAATTACTAGAGTGATAAAGCTGCATTTGTTGCTGCTGCCCTATTATGTATCGTTTAGTTTGAAACTATGTACTGTAATTTACTTTGAAACATGATGCACTAAATCAGTTGCTTTGACTATGTACTGGCTTATTTGAACCTGGTGATAAAATAAAGAGATTTTGAACTCTGAAATTATCAAGCATTACACATCACTGAACTCTGAGATTGTCAAACATTATAGATTACACACACATACATTTCATTGTATGAACTTGCTTGCTAGCTGCAAGAACAACAACACAACAACTGTTGTAACTAGCATGTTAAGCTTGTCTAGAACGATGGTCAATTTGTTCAGCACAACACACAGTTCCCTATCTTCCTCAACAGTGGTGCTTTTGTTTCCATTTCTAGCTTCAGTGGAAGGGGCAGCAACATCAACATCACAGTCCTCTATGAATTTCATATATGCCTCTTACCACATGAAAAATTTGCAAACACCATGCTTCTGCACAAAAAAATTAGAAATTTTAATTGCTCATCCAAACATTGCAACTGAAATCACTTAAATTTGAAGCAAAATTTATACCCATTGTAGTTTGGACACATGTAGTACATCTTTCCTTTATTCCTGTCATTGTTGCATGCAGCTCCTATGACCTTCAAATCGCATCGTAGACACTGAACTAAAGGAAGGAGAGCAGCGTATGCAGAAGAAGATGACGACCTTGACATCTCTGCCATGGTGACCCAAGCTCGTAGCTGAGACAATGTGGCCTGGATCTAAGCACCACAGAGCTGATAGTCGAGAAGATGAGGTTCCCACCGTCTCTGCTATGACCTGCGCAGGTTAGGGAGAAGAGGAAGCAGCTGCAGTAGCTAACTGACGCCTTGGATCTGAGCACGACCGAGCTGCTTGCTGGGGAGATGACCTGCCCAACGTCTCTGCTGTGACCTGCGCACAGGAGGACGAAGAGGCAGCAGCTGCAGCTGCTGAATCGCTGGGAGGAAGAACAAGAGAAAAAAATGGGGGAGGAAAGGCGCAACAGGGAGGAAGGACTGGGGTGTCGGAAGGTAGAAGAACCCCTAATACTCTGTGCACGAGGATAAAAATGTTCTTTGATTTCGGGTCTAACATGGCTAACTGGACGGAAGGGAACAGAGTGGTAAATTTTTAAACGGAGAGAAGTTTGCTGGTATTAAAGTGTACTGAAAAAAAGTTTAGTAGTAAATTTCTAAAGTCAGTTCTTTTGAGGTCAAGAAACCAATTTTTCTTTTTTTTCTAGCCGGTGGCATGTTTGATACTGTCTACAAGGGGTTCATCGACGGCAACCTCCGCCCGGGCCCGAGCCACAACATGTCGTCGTCTTCTCCGGCATCGTCCCAGCTCGCGTCCTCTGCTCTAGGCACCCAGGTTTTTTCCATTTTTGAAAAGCGGTCAGATCTATCTCTCTCTCTCTCTCTATATATATATATATATATATATATGTGCTAAGTACTGACCCTGATTCGTTTTGTGCTCTTGGTTGTTGCTTGATTTGTTTTTGTGTTCCTGTAGGCGAACAGCCTACAATCGTGAAGGTTTTGATGGGTGGCTTCATCAAGGGGAAGGGCCTGCAATTCTGGAGCTGCTTCGTCAAGGTGAAGGGCTCGTCAAGGGCGGCAAGCACTTCTGGAGCTGCTTCGTGATGGGTTGCACTCTGCCTTGATTGACGATGCACTTCGGGTCTGATCTGGGCGCTTGTAGGCAGCAGCCAACCGGTCAGCATTTTTTTTTATTCTTGAAAAAGATTTGTGCAGGTGGGGGCCTTAATACTGCCGCGTGCACAAATAGGATTTGTGCAGGCGGGGGCTTAATATAGCAACCTGCACACAAATAGGATTTGTGCAGGCGGGGGCTTAATATAGCAACCTGCACAAATAATATTTGTGCCAGCGGTTCATACAAATACGTGTATAAATATACTATTTTTATAGGCTCACTAATGCGAGAGGAAATAGAAACCGCTTCCCTTCAGATTCGCTTGTAAAAACATTTTTTTGTTGTAGTGATGGGGAATCTCTTGTTGAAATAATAATGAAATACAAAAATGGAAGTGATAATAAACTAACGAAAGATCATCCTCAGCTAGACTGCTTGAGATACAGAAAAAGATAGTTTTGGAAGAAACCAGAGTAAAAATAAAACAACCTGGAAGACAACAAAGGATTTTTCCCCAGCGTTATGGTACTGTTGCAGCAACTTCCTGTATTGGAGGCTTGTTGCATCAAGGTAGAATTCAGGGTCAATTTTCTTTATTGTATGCCTCCATGTCAACTTCCCATGGTTGAATAGAGAACAATTATTAATTTTACCATTTGATTGGAAAAACATAAATCAGACTGGAATGTTTTGTCTAAGTCTTATTGTGGGTACTCGGCAGTAACAAGCATTGTATACAATGCCAATGGAAAGATTAAACATGAAAGTAATACCAATCATTCTTTTGTCAATTAATTTACCATGCCAATATTGCTTCCTTGCAACTTAACCAACTTTAACTTATTTTTCTGAAACTTTTGCCACAAAGTATCATGCTGTCTTTAGTGTTATTATATTCCTGATAGTTTATATTCTATTAATATGACATTTTCACAACAGCAACAATTTGACCGTGGTATAGAAAGTAATGTTAAAATTGAAAACATCATTCCCCCAACAAATAGGAACAAAGATATGATCTCACCATTCCACTTACGTAGCGAAGGTTCCTTCTCCCATTTATTGTACTTTGCTTCTGCTGTCTCCTGTGTGTCAAGCATGTAAGCTTTTGATATATCAAGTCCATTCGAGTAAGCAGGTTCCATCCTCTTCTTCTCAGCAACCATCGCTTGTTGATATGCCTGTCTAGCTTTGTTCTGTGGAGAATCAACCATCAAGCAGAGGAATAGTACATTAACAAACAACCAACTTATGCTATGACCTACTTTTGCAAACCTGGATGATCCTTACTCCGTTTAACCATTTAAAACAACTCGTATACTACGAATGAAAGGACTTGTTCAAGACTGAAAGGACTTGTTCAAGACTCGTATACTACTTTTGCACGTAATTATATATTTTTGCAAACTCACTATCTATGAATGGCAAAATGAACCTCTTTGATGGCAAAGATCTAGCCGTTGCTCTTCTCCATCAGGGACAGTGTAATGTATGCCTAAACATTTAAATAATTACTCTCTCTATTCTTAAATTGATGTCGCTGTTGATTTTTCCGATCAACTTTGACCATTCATTTTATTCAAAAAATTTGCTCTAATATGTAAAATTTTAAGTTGTGATTCAAATAACTCTAATAATAAATCAAATGATATCAAAATATATGAAATTTATCAAAGTTTTTTTGAATAAGACAAATAGTCAAAGTTGAATTTAGAAGTCAACAGCAACATCAATTAAAGAACGGAGTATATTTTAGCCTAATTGAAATACGCTTTTCACAATGTACAAAACGTAAGAATGCTTCTGTTAAAAGCACTCACTGACCACATAAAATAACTTTAACATGATTCTTGAAACCCGCAAATTGATCTTGCTTTTTCTTGCGTCCAGCGTGGAGGATTTTGTTAACTTTGGTACTCTAATATTCTTCTCTGTGTTGTGAAACAAAATATGCTCAAATGATAGGCATATTCAGTCTGTAAACATTGGATTTTGTTAACAGTGAAAGCAGTTATTAGTGAATTCAATACGCTAGTTTCATACAACATAATATTTTTCAGAAAGACCTAAGGTGAACAGCAATTTTATTTCATGACACTCTTGGATTGTGTACAGTTTCGTAGGTTACATAACCTAGTAAGCCCTCCTTTAAAATACAAGAATTTTTCTCGTTTCCTGCATTTTATCTGAACTGATTTCTTTAAAATTGTTATAAGATTCGTGTGAAATTCCTGTGTCCAAAAGGCCTAAATGTTTGCAACACGCCAAAATCTGAAGAAATAAAAGGCCACGCTTCGTCTGTTAGATTTGCGCCGACAGCTGGGGCCCGCGACCCACTCGACCGTCTGCATCCTTGCCGGCTCGCGGCTCGCGGCTCGCCCTCCGCCGCCTCCGTCTCCTGCCCCGCGTGACCCACTCCCACCCCCTGCCGTCGATCTGGACTGCATTCCCTCTGTCGCCGTCGGTAAATCCAGCCACGGCTGCCGCGTTCTAGCCTCGCCGGAGCATAAAGGATGCTGATGAATAGCGAAGAAGGCGAGATGTGGTACTGTGCACCTCCCCCACAACGCGAACCGCGCCCACGCCGCCCACTACCTGCTGCTACCTCCTCAGCATCTGCAGCGGCGGTCCTTGAGGGCAGCGCGGGAGCACGAGCGGCGGCGGCCTTTGGGCAGCGCGAGGAGCACGAGCGGCGGCGGTGGCCGTGCGCGGCGTGAGCGGCGCCCTCCTCTCTCAGTGGCAGCGAGCGGCGGTGGCCCTGGGCGGCTCGAGGAGCAGCCAGACGGCCGGCGCTGCGCTACAGTACACATTTTGCCCCGTTTGTTCTACGCTTCGAACTGACATCTGACTGGTACTAAGTTTACTTGCGAGTTTTAATGTAGTAGGTGTATCTGCTTTATACGATGTCCTTCATATTTGCCAGGATGCTGATTTGATTATGCTTGCTCTGGCAACCCGTGAAATGCACTTCTCCATTTTAAGAGGTAAACCACCTGATAATTCTTTTTTGAGAGATGTGATTTCATATCTAACTATCCATGAATTGGAACATCAATTTTTTATGTAAAAAATTAGGACTATTCATAACTACAGAATTCAACTGATATTACAGGTGATCTCTATGCCAGAGGAACATGAAAATGTTTTCTGTGTGGTCAGGTTAGGCATTTAGCTACCACCACCCTGCTTGAGATCTGCATGGGTTGCGCCCTGGACCATGTCCCTTGAGAGGTGAGTCCGAAATGGCACAAGAATTATGTTGCCCTTATCTGATCAGAGATCATTGCTTCTTTAACACTTAACTTTTGGGATGTTGACTTTAATAACAGCTAGAAATTTCACCTTCTGGATTATGGATTGTAGGGCTCAGGATGTGGGGTATCTCATGCCTACAAGTTGCAGAAGCAATCACTGCATATTCTTTTGTCCAGTCAGGATTGCATTCTCCATGCACAGGTTGTCCTCCCCTCAATCTTGTGTTACTAATTCTGTTGAGAAATGCTATCAACTCATCTTACAGCTTCGAGGTGATTGTAGACTGTCTCTTATCGGTCTTCTCTGCCATTCATTTCAGTAGGTCCTTTGTGCAAGCACTTGTTGACCAGACTAGGGAGCTCGGGATACAGGTTACAGACTTTTGCTGCTTGTCATGGAATTTTCTTGCTCTATCCTTGCATTGTACTACCTCTGGGGATATGTGTCGCTCCCTTAATTAATAATCACAACTTGCTCGAAGGTTACTAAGGTTGACAGACTACTTGCAGCGAAGGCCTTTACTATGTGGCATTGCTTGATGGGGGGCATGTTGAGGAGGCGAAAGAGTTGGGCGAAGGTAAAACTATTTCTTCAGTGCACTTTGGTCTATGCCTATGTTTGATTTAGTTTGGAGCTCATATTATAGGAAATCAAAATAGCTAGCTCGATATTCAATGGATGCAAAAATGCCTTACATGTACTGCTTTGGCGAAATCACAAGAAACATGGTTTGTTCTCATGAAAGCAACCAGAAAACTAAAGTTGACATCACCCGCCGCAGCAGGTTGAGTTCCATGGACTGGCGAAGCTTAGGCCCATTTTAATTTAGCAACACATTGTGTTAAGTTCAACTTATTGTTTTGTCAGATGCGCTTAGAGAGGGGTGCCTGGAATGGCAGCGTATCAGTGGCCGGTGCGGAAAGCTTTAAGGAGTGTTCAAATGGCAGAGTGTGTGTGCATGTAAGGGCTGGGGATTGACAAGAGCTTGTCTACAATATTTTAGCTTGTGTTTTATGATGAACCATGAGCGCGAGTATACACTAGACATTTCACATAAAAAGCTCATGTTAGCTATCAGCTTTAAAATCATGTTGTGGTAGGATATTAGAAAGAATTTTTTTATTTTGGCCTCTGAAATAATAATATGACGGCGTTAGTTTAGCATTTGACATAATGATCAAGTGCCAATTCAGTAGATGTTGATTTTTTTTCTTTATCTGTTATTGTAATCAATTTTTTATGTACAAAAAAATACCTGGTTACTCTGCATAATGACCTGTTAAACGTGAAGATTTTTAGCCCCTAGCAACGCATATTATCTGATTACCCTAATCGTTATTTTTATATTATTCTGGCACTCCAGGTTCTTTGCGGGTTAAGGATTTTCTGTAGTCCTGGATATATCCATATGAAAGATGTTGAGGACATACAACAATGAAACCAGCATTATCATGCATTCCAACCTTTCGATATTTAAATCTTCCAACAGAACAAAGGTTAGTTTGCCATCAGCTGTCATTCTGTCACTGCCATTTTATTAGAATATACTTTGCTAAATTTTCTTGCATAACAGTTGGTTTGATTCAGCTGAATCATGGGAAGGCACAGCCACTGCAGTATATGGTCAATGCTGCATTCCTTGCTTCTGTATTCAGTGACCATCCTAGGTGGTACTGCACTACTGCAGTCCCCATTCCTGCTCTATTTACGTTCTTTGCAATTTTGCAAGGACTCAGGTAGGCTGACAATATTTAAATATCTCAATGCTGCATCCAGTAGTTTTAGCGATGTTTGCTACTTTGCTATGTCTGCCAGGTCGAGTACAACATCTCAGGCAAGACTGGTGGTCCAGCACAACAGCGCGTGCGCCCAGCGCTGCTGGGGTAGCAGGTCGTGGTCTGACTTGAGCCGTCGCTGTCGTTCAACTGGATGACCGGTGAGTGAGTAGATACTGGCTTCTGCCTTCTGCTCCAATCTTGCCAATTCGCCAGGTACTGAGTTAATTACTAGGCTTCTATCAAGGTTTTGCGATTCTACTCCTGTTCTGCATATTGATGAAATGATAGATGCAGCGTAGCTACAATTCTTATGGCATATTCGATCGTTAGTTTGCCTTTCATTGCCACAGCACCGTCTAAGTTCTGATCTAGACAATATTATTGTTTCCATGGAAAATCATTCCCTGAATCTCTGCTGAATCCACCACTGAGGAAAAAAAAAAAAAAAACATGTTTCACGTGATGCATGAGGTTTAGTTCAAAGTCAATTGTCTTTTTCTGTTTCTCATTGGCCTATGTTTCAAGTTTTTTTCTTTGAATTTCTCATTCAGGACTGTGTTTTGGTTTGCCTGATATTTTTGGATATTGAATATTAACCTGGAATGTGAAAGTGTGATGGCTGCCGATACATATTGTAGCTTTTTGAAAACACTTGAAATTGAAAACAATACAAATCTTAACATTCAAATGTATTTGATGAAGACCGAAGTAGACAACTTTAAAACCCGAGTATGCTTATATGCAGGTTCCATATGGACCTTCTATACTTGGCGTCCAGAAAGCTGTATGTTTTGTCATAACCAGTGAATTTTTTTCATGCCCAAACAATAAAATCCCACCTTGTTTTTCAGTTGTAAAATATTGATGTCTCTGAATTTTTCAGTGAAGCAGGTAAGCAGCATGAATGCTTCCCTTCAGAGCTTGTCTTGCGACAAGCAGCCATCATCCTTACCAAAGGCAGTGGCCGCAGCATCAGTGGCAAGGCGTGAGAGTGGTGCCACCATTGAATGAGGGAAGATGAACAACCATATGCCGCATGCTGATCTGTGGCCTCAATCTGTTGCCTCAAGGTTGTGACTTCTCTTCACCCACTGAAGCTCAATACACAAACCATATCATTGCTTAATCTGTCTCAGGTTGTCAATTAATTTACACTTGATGAAATCTTTTTCTCTGCATTGAGTCAAGATGAGTATGTCTTAGTTTCCCTTTTACTGCCCCAGAAAGGTTGTTTGCTGATGAGTTCTTTCAACCATCATTTATAAGCAAAATAAAAATAAAGATGGTAATTAGTTCCCGGTCAAACTGAAAAGGTAGCATGTGGATCATTGATTTAGGCATTTCTCAAAAGAGTTGGTTTGATGGTGTAGAAAAACATCCTATTTACTGACAGCATAAGGGGCTGTTTGCTTGAAGACCAAAAGTTGCCACGCCACAATTTTGGCACGCCAAAGCATCTTAGGCTACCGTTTGTTTCTCTTCCAGATTATGGCGCACCAAACAAAGTTAGGCAGCTGAACCATGTTGTGCCAAAGCAAGCCACGCCAAAATTCTGGCGATCGATTTGCTCGCCACCGTTTTGGCGCAGCGTACGAGTCAGAAAAGCTACCGCTGTTGCGTGCGCGGGAACCAGTATGCTGCGCGGAAAAATACCCAAAAGGCCAAAAGCTTGTCTCCCACCTGACACATATAGCTGCACGTCAGTTCACTTTCCCCTTCTCACATTTCACTTCTCCCTCCCGTGGCTGACCTTCCCTTTCCCAAATCTTTCCCAAATCCATCTTCTCTCCATTCGAACCAGAGTTCTATCTCTATTGGTCAAAAATCCCTCCCAGATCTGCATCTTTTATCATCACCATGGATAGATAGGGTGGGCAGAATGACGTGAGTAGTCAGGCAACCCCGATCTACCAACTCAAGGTGCGTAGCTTCAATCTTTCGTATCCTATCTTGCATATGCTGATCTCCTTGCTCCTTTAATCTCTATGAATATCAATCCAGGTAGTGCTCTCTTCTTCTGTGTTTATTGTTGCTGTTTCCCCTGTCGATTATCTCTTCGATTGTGAACCAAACAGGCCCTAAATGGCAAGTTCACGAGCACTGATGTGAACTCGCTGGAGCCAATGCCTCAGTTTCAGGCATCAGATCTGAGAGGTCGCACCAACTTTTGTAGCCGGAAGAGCTCGTACTAGAGTCAGCCGTTTTGGGGCCAAAACTCTTATGATATTATTCACTTCTATATCTTTTTCTGATATATTTACTATGATAAAATAAATTTGAAGCATAGATTTATATATACTTCGCATATCGGTGCATCCTTATTTGGTGACGGTCAATGTATCACCGCATCCATATCCCATATTAAAAAAATCTTGGACCGAGGCTAGGAGGTGGAGGGATAAGAATGTTTAAAAGATGTCATGAATGAAAATGAAAATAGTATGACTAATTTCTTTGCTGTTGTAATGATTTTTTTTTCTAAGCAATGCACGGGCATCGGACTAGTACGAAGTCAAATTCTAATAAACCAAGCCTGTATCAAGCATTTTGTCAAACATCCAGTGAGCAAGCAAAAGTACAGTGCACCCACCTGGGCTATTCTTCTTTTTTGAAATCGCATCACACCGGTAGGTAAGCTGGTGACGTCGAGTCCTGCTTCTGCTAGGGGGAGCGACGGCATCATCCCGTCGCAGCACTGCTCGCCTTGGATGCGGGGTGGAGGTCGTCGTTGCCGGAGCGGTGGGGGTGGCAGGGCAAGGGAGTTGACGTCGTCGCAACCGAGACGGTGGGCCTCGTTGTTGCCGGAGCAGGGGCCTCGTCATCGGGGAGCCCTGTCCTGGCGGTTGCTCCCTCGCTGGAGGGGATGGATCCCGTAGGAGCGACGAAGGGGTGGGGTGGCGGACATGGAGAAGGGGCGATGGCTGCGGAGGTGAGGC
>BCLG01001139.1:26060-54519 GCA_001602295.1 Zoysia matrella | reverse complement strand
GGGGAAGGCGGCGGGCGGCTGCTGCAGGGGCAGGGAGCGACGGAGGGCTAGGTTCCCCTGGCCGCATCGCGGGGAAGAGGACAGACTTGCTGCATGATGGATCTTATTGTAAAACTGTGATTTCTGAAGCACTTAAACGCAAGATCGGATTGACCAATCCAACGGTTGGATTTATCCTTTTTGCACGAACAAATTTCCTAAACATAAAACTTGCGTCCCTAATCGTGTGGGCCGCCGCAGTGGAGAGGTGTATGGGATGATGAGGGAGACAGGGAGTGTAAGGCATGATTGCAGCGGTCATGGCGATAACTCTTCATTTTACGCGTGGAGGCTTTTTTTTTTTCCCTTTGGCGGGCTGCGTAGTCCACTTGCCAAACGGCTGCTTGCCGCTCCAAAGGCAACCCTATAGAAAAACGAAAGGGTATTTGCTTTTTTGGCTTTTCTTTAAGGCTAATTGCTAATTTGGCTCTATTTTTTTAACTTTCTTTATTTGATCTCACATTTGTATTCTAAATAGTCAATTTGACCTCATTTGCAGAAAAAGAAAGATGAAATAATCAAAATTTTGAGCCAAATTGGCTATTCAAAGTTCACAAGCAAGATCAAATAAGCAAAGTTAAAAAAATTAAATTAAATTATCGATTAGTATTCAAAATAGAATCACACAAGCAATTATCTCTAAAAAGAACAGCGTGATCACGACCACGTCGTACCGATAGAATTGGTGCGACCGAAGTCCCACATTGATGTCACCGCAAATTTGGCTCGATCACGTTGGTTGAAATGTTTGACATGAACATTGGTCCCGCCAAAGAAGATGGTGGGAACAAATTGTTTATAGTGTAAAATATGTTTTTGCACTCGCTATTATTAATATATATTAATTTAATAGAAATAGATTCAAATATAAAAAACTCCCACGTCACTCATCATGTGAAGAAATTGACTCCCACGCTATGATTGTTGAGAGCGAATTATGAGTTTGGTGAAATAGAAGCGCGTGGCCGCATGAATTATAGTGGAATGCACAATTTCTGCAGGATTCTGAAGCACTGACATGTGTACGTAATTTTGCATGCTAGGAAAAAAATATATCTTACAGAAAGAACCATCTCGGAACAGCGTCTATAGCAGTAGCACGCAGACAGCGGACTGGTGCAACAGCCGACGGGGTAGGTTCAAATAAACCAAATAAGCCAAACACAGCACCACGCATTTTACATCATACATATGGCAGGGGAAATGAAGATACATTTCTGTTTCCCGGCATGACCTACAATAGAATTTCATCCATAAAATGTTGTGTTCAATTTATTTCTTATTGACAGCCAAAATAGAATAAAACCAGTAGCAAAACATACGAAGATCATAACTACTGGGAACTATAGCAGATCACTCAGTAGTTCGTAAGTATACAAAAGAACAGCAGGAACCAGGAATCCAAAGCAGACATACACACAAAAACATGTTCCAACTTAAAGATGCTGCAAGAGTTATTTTAATGAGTATGCTGCAAAATTAGATAGTTTTCCCATACCCAGCATGGTTTCTAGGTTACATGTGAATCTCACAATAAACAGCAACACCATGGAAATGAAATGTTCCTGGCAGATGGACAGTAGTATTACTCAAATGTTCTCACCAGAAGTAGACTTAGTTTGCATATTGCCATAGTGATATGCAGTCTGGCCATGCATGCAGACTCATGGTACCTTTGTTCGAAATGGTCATTTGCTCAGGATGAATCTTCTGAAAAATTAACAGCCAGATCCCAGTAGTGTGGAACAGAAGCATCAATGAAAACTTTCTTGGCAGCAGCCTCACTCCGGCAATTGTGTACGGTGAACCTGTGAAAGGCAGACTTTGCTACACTACCCTGCCAGACAAGTGCACAGCTATTGACCGGCTTGTCAGGTTCCTCATCAGCATCATCCTCAGTACTGAAAGCAGCAGCCCAGTCTATCCGGTTCAGCATGAGCTTATTGTACCTTTTGATTGATTTCTTGCCCCCTTCAACAACCACAACACTGATGCTATCAGTTATCACAGCAGCACCAGTTAGCCGGTTCTCTTGTGCATTTACATCGACTTTGAACCGTGTCTGCGGATGGGACAAGTCTCTGATTTTGTAAACACAAACTATAGTCTCCACTGCAGGATCATCAAAAAGCTTCCGCTCTTTCTTCTCACGACGCTCAGACGGTGTGAGCTTGCGGGCAATATTACGGTCCACATGAGCCTGTTCACGTTCTGCGGCAGCAGTTCTAATTTCCAGCTCCAGACGTGTAGGATCCTGCACAGCTTCAGAGCCTAGCACTTTCATAAGATTGCTCATCTTGACCTTGGGTTTGGGTGGCTCCAAGAGGCCTTGCCTAATCATTTCTTGCCTATCTTTTTCCTTAGCAAGGCGCCGCTGTGTCCTGAGCTTCTTCTGCTCCTTCTTAGTCAGCTTCAATGGCTGGGGTGGTGGTGGTGCAGGTTCAGCTGGTGGTTCATATGGCTCTGGATGTTCAACATATATGGTGATCCTTTTCATGTTAAGCTTCTCGACAGAGATGTCCTCATATGTGGCAGCCTCTAAAATTTTTGCATCCCTGACAGGAATAAAAAGAAGTATCTTGCCATTAAAGCCTTGATTTGGTAAAGTATAGAAAACATCATTCAAGTGATGAAATAACAAACCATGGTTCAATGTCAGGTATCACTTCCTTCTGCTTTGGCTTGGGAACCCTCCCACCAGGAGCAACTTCAATAAGATTAGGGTTCATGTCCACTTCTGCCTTTGCCTTGGCAAGCTGGGCTTGCTTTACTTTGAGTTCTTTAGCTTGTGCCTCACCAAATTGATTCTGGTAAGGTAATAAAAATAATCTAATGAGGCATAAGAAGCATGACAAGAAAAAAAAAATAGAAATAATCCATAAAAGATCAATCAACAGACCTTAATTCTCTGTAATTCAGCCTGCCTAGAGAGTCTGCCTTCCTCAACAAACTGAAACCCAGGCCTTTTAGGACGAAGGAGCTTTTTTTGGTTGATGCCCATCCTTTCATCAAAATGAACACTTGATTTTGCAAGTGAATCCAAGTCTGGTTTAATTATTTGAAAAGCCTCCTTCTTTTGCTTATTTATATTGACCTATATGAAAAGGAGAACCCTGTCACCATAAGTAACCATGGAAATAACATCATATAATCTGCTTATGTAAAATTGCAGAACAAACCTTCAGAGTACTGAGATTTGTTGGCTTTGTCATGTTGATAGCATTTCCATGCTCATCGATTTCCCTTCCTTGAGCATCAAGGCGAAGAACAGGAGCCTTGGCAGGTTTTTGAGGTACAGTTAGGTCAGTGGTTGTACCAGGAAATAAGTTGATGAGAGGAGCAAATTGTGGATCCTGGCGGAACCCCATTTTAGCAGCAAGCTCTTGTGCCCGCTTCACAGCATCCAGATTTGGAATGTTACCAAGGCCTGGAATACCAATCGCACCACCTGTGACTAGCGTCCCAGAGACACTACTGGTTTTCGATTCTGAAGTTGATACAGAGTTTTTTGCTTCCTCTTTCTTAGAAACTTGTGTATCAGTACCAAGTTTGTTATTAAGCTGTGCAGGGGGGAGGGAGGCAAAAAAAATTAGAACAGTCACCTAAGGTAAATTAAACAAGTCAGAACAAAAAAAGGACTGGAAATTTCTGTGATGTCTTACCTCAGGTAGTTTCTTGAGTTTTTCAGATAGTTCTTTCTTCAGCTGTAAAGCTTTTTTTGCTTTGGCTAAAGCATCAAGAGATAGGTTACTACTTTTGCCAGCAGCTGAGATTGTACTTCCATCTGTACTAGATTTTCCAGTAACCTCATCAGATCTAAAACTAACTCCTTCATTTTCATTGTTGGTAGTAATTGAGGATACCTTTGAAGAAAGGGGAACAGAAGACTGCACCACACTAATAGGTGCACCATTTAGAGGTTGCTGATAACCAGCCTGCAAAATAGAAAAATGTGAGCATACAAACATATAGTGTAGTAATTGAGCACCATGTAAAACAAGGACACTACGAAAGTTTGAAATGTAACAAACATAAAATTATTAATTATCATGAATGTAAAAGATATTACAAGTGTGAATATGCATGAAAGCATGATAGCCAAAAGGAAAGAGAACTAACGCTTCCATCATACCAAGACATATTACAGCATTATAACAAATACCCCTTAAAATCAGAGCAATGAAAGTGTAACAAAACCAAGCCAACATACAGATCATATAAATAAAAAGGGCAGCCCAGTACACATAACTCCCACTGTTGTCGGGGAAGGGTCCAACCAATTTTGAGTCTTTCATACACAGCCTTTCCCAGCATTTCTCCAATAGATTGTTTCCAAGACTCAAACCCATGACCTCATAGTCACAAGGCAACAACTTTACCGCTGCGCCAGGGCTCTCCTTCACAGATTATATAAATATAAATACATATGAAAAAAAATCTTTCTCACACAAGTTCCACATTCAAAACATCCTTTGATTCCTCCAGACAATTATATTATCCATCAAAACTCAAACCATATAAATCCCAAAAAAAAAACTACATTACATTCTGAAGGAACCATAAGGTAATTAATATAGTAACACCTTTTGTGATCGTGAAGAGGATATGCACCTTACTAATGAAACAATAAAACAAACAGCATTAACTTACAATGGCATCAAACTCTTGAGGCAGAGAGGAGAGGCAGATTTGTTGAAGATGTGTTACTTGCTGAACCTAGATCCTCACACTAAGCACAGTAGAACTCAGACCAAGCAATATGGAACCTTTTAAATCCTGAAATATTGACTACTACGGCTTTGACCAAGCAATACACTGTGAAGTAAAAAAGGTGAACCACTATGGTTTTAACTAATCTTGCTGACACAAAACTTTACAGGCAGAACTAAAGAACCTAAAAACATAACAGAAGCCCGATGTTGCACGCCCATATGTTTTCAACACAAAACAGCAAATTATCAAGCAATACCATTTGAAGTAAAACAGATGTGCGTCACACTGAACATTCATATTAATGCAAACAGCAAATTGTGAAGTGATACCCTGTGAACTAAAACAGGTACGGCTCATATAGAACTCCGGCATGTTTCAAAACAATTGCAATGCACTGTGAACTAAACATGTATGACTCAAGGAATTAAGTTTATCATGGAAACAAGTATGCACTGTGAACCGTTTATGCATTCCTTTCGAGTCATTTGTATCACAGAAATAAGTAGGAAGCTATCTTGATAGCTGTGGGTAATTCAAAATTATAATTGACGGGCATTAGCATTTACTTTCCAAATGGCAGGAATTCAAATCGTGTGGCTCACCTTAGGCGTTGCACCGCTCTGCAAATCACCATTAATTGCAAGCTCCCCACTCTTCTGCTCACGAGATGAGATATACCCCGTACCCATCTCATCACCACTGGCTTCAACATCCTCAAACCTCCGGCGCTCGCGCCTGGGCCTCTCCTCCTTGGACAGAGGCGGGTCCATAGAAGCCCTAGCCCGCTTGCCCGCCTCCTTGTCACCATCACCACCTCCCCCGTGGCCCTTCCGCTTCCGCGACGACGACTGCGTCGGCTCGCGGTCGGCGGAGTCTCGGCGCTCGACCGACTCCCGCGGGCGACTCGACGACCGGTCCCGCTTCGCTGAGGGCGGCGGGGATTCCGACGGGGATGGCGACCGGCGGCTGCTGCGGCGGCGGTCGTCGGCTTCGTCCCGATGATAGCGACGGCGGCGGCGGTATTCCTCGTCCCCGCCGTCTCGCTTGTAGTCACGGTCGTCCTCGTCGCGGTGGCGGCGGCGGCGACGCTCGTCATCGTCGTCCGCCCCTTCACGCTTGCGGTGGTGGCTTTGGCGGTCATCGCCCCGGTCGCGGGAGCGGTGGTGGCCCTCGTCGTCGCGTGCGCGACGAGAGGAGCGCTCGCGATCCATGGGAGGGGACTGAAGAGGATTAGGGTTTCAGTCGACGAGGGAGAGGTTTGGGGAGGACATACGGCTGCGGATCCGGGACTTGCCGGTGCCCAAGCCCTCAACCGGGCCGGGCCCTAATGGGCTACGCAAAAAAAAAGGAATATCGGTTATTCAGACGCCGAGCTCACCTCATTTCCAGTCTCACTCTCCCCTCAAGCCAGCTCTCCCACCCCGTGGGCCCGTTGCTGAGGTGTGGGGTCCGGGGGACCTTTTTTTCTTGAGTAAATTACACAAAACACTAACTTTTGAAGCCATATTATCACATTATACTTGCATCAGATTTTAGCCAAAAATTCTCACTTTGCACCACGTTTTAGTATTTGACATTGGTAGTATCGTTGGATTAATAATTTCAGTGGTTCAGTGAGTTTAATAAAATGCAAAATTGGTTCAGTAATTTCTGTCGTTATAGGTAGTAAAAATTGGTTTAGTAATTTTCGTCGTTATAGGTAGTAACTTTTAAAACTGGTTCAATAATTTTCAGTTGTTATAAGTAGTAACTTTTAGAGCTGGTTCAGTAATTTTTAATCATCTAATAATTTCAGATTTAGTAATTTTAATTGTTCAATAAGCTGCAAAACTGGTTCTAATTCCAGTCATTTAGTGATTTGAGTAAGTTTAAGTAACTTTTAGATCATTCAGTGATTTTAGTAAGTTTAAGCAACTTTTAGAATTGCTTCTGTAATTTTCAGTCGTTCAATAATTTTAGCAAGTTCAGTAACTTTTATAATTGGTTTAGCAATTTTCTGTCGGTTCAGTAATTTTAGTAAGTTGTAGAACTAGTTAAGTAATTTTTTGTTATTCAATAATTTCAGCAAGTTCAGTTCAGTAACAATGAATCTTTCAATCGAAAAAATAGATTTGAATGTCAAAGCACCGATTCCAAGTAGGGCCTATTTGGCTCCCTAGATTTGAATCAATTTTCATGAATCAAATTCTAGAAAATTGAATTGTCTAGAATCAAATTCAATTCAATTTTCCTTGTTTGGCTTTCCTTAGAATAAAATTCTTAGAATCAAAATCAAATTACTGTTTGGATTGAAATATGAAAAGAAACAAGAATCTGTGTTGGTTGGATATGAAACAAAAGAAAGTAAAAAAAATAGTATCAATACAGCAAAACAATTCGTTCACATTACCAAAAACGAAACATGATCGATGCATTTCCAGAAACATAAACTAAGCAAGAACGAAGCACCTCAGTACGAAGCACATAGCATGTGGCCATGTCGACAGTGTAGACACGCAGGAACATCGTGGTAGGCTGGTTGTACTTCACCAAGGCCTACCCTAAGCCCAGATCCACAAGCAGCAATGCGGCGAGCCCCACCATGGCAAGCACACCGTTGAGCCACTCGCCGTATGTGATGAACCTGAGGTCCTGAACTTGATGGGCGAGTCGAGGTGCCATTTTGCCGCCCACCGCGTGGTCTCGTCCACGAGCAGAGAGCCAGGCGACGCGACGTGACCCCGGCCGATGTCCACAAGCACGAGGAAGCTAGTCCCGACATGCTCCTGTCCTCCACCCCCATCGCCGCGTTAGCCAGCAGGAAGGAGAAGTGGAACGGTGCACGGCATCCGCGGGGAACGGCAGCTCCAAGAGCCAAACCGCCCAGCATGGGGCGAGGAGGTGCGCGAGAAGTGGGCAAGAGGCATGAGACAGTGGGGTAAAGCGCATTTTGTTCTGGCTTTTCAACTGACTTTTTTTGACTGAAAAATTGAAAACTGAGAAGTTAAAATAAATAAAGTTTTAAAAAACTCGTTTTTAAAACACTGAAAAGTTATTTTTTATAAAAATAAACTAAAAACTAAAAATCTCACTGAAAGCTGTTTTTTCAATTTTTTATATAAAAAAAGCTAAATATATATTACAAAAATTAACATTTAAATTTCACTAGCTAACTTTTCAATTAGCTTTTTTAAAAATTCAAAAGCTCAGCTCAAACAAAAAAAGCCTAAGGCAGACAGTGGTCGAGGAGTGTGGCAGCTTCGAAGTCGGGGACGGGAGAGAATTCAGCTTTGAATTGGCTGAAATTCCCATTTCAATTCTTTGGGGGGTGCCAAACAGGATGAGGCTTAGAATCCAATTCAGTTCAATCTAATTCAGGACATACAAACAGGCCCGTATAGAATTCCTGCCCGGCCGGAATAAACAGGATTTGAGGTGATGGCCTAACGCTGCCTCCTACCACCTCTCGAGGACCATTCCGAGGCTCTGTTTATTTCAGCTTTTCAAACTAACTTTTCCAACTTGAAAAGCTAAAACAAAGTTTAAAACGATAAAAAGATAGCTTTTAAAAACATAAACTAAAAACTGAAAAACTCCCTCAAAACTGCTTTTCTAACTTTTAATATGAAAAAAAATATATATTATAAAAACTAACAATCACTACTCTATCAACTATCTTTTCAACAAGCCACCAACCAACATTTTTAAAAGCTCAAACATTTCTAAAAGCTCAGGTAAAACAAAAAGCCCTAAGCCAAGGTTTGGCAAGAGAACCCCCTCACCCTAAACCTCAAGACGCATGATTAATTAAAAAAAAAGGTTCAGTGATGAACTTATGCCGGCAATTACACAGTACAAAAAACTTCAAGACAGCAAGAACCAATATTAGGCACAAAAACGCAAAACACAAAGTCAGGCCGATCTACCATGCAAACACACATCATAGATCATAGAATCATGTCTTGTCTTTCTCAATTACAACACAAATAACATCGATTGGGGGTTGTCTATTTATCAGCATAGCAATGTTCTGTTACCAAGGCTAAGAGGAACTCCTCAATCTAAAGGCCAAATTACAAGGTACTCAAAAATTGGACTACGAAAAATTCCAGCTCTAAAGTACTGAACAGAAACTAATTAGCTTGACACCATTTGGTCGCACGCTTGCAGAGCCTGGTTTGCAAAGTATCTTACATCCACATCAGGGTCCTCACTGAGCTCAACAAGACATGGTTTCACAGTCTTCTCAACAACCTGCAGAGTAAGATTGATGATATTCCACAATGACAAGAACTTGACATACAGTACTTAAAAAAATAGAATCAGGCAAAAAAGCTAAAGAACTCACAGATTGATCGAGGATTGGTATGAGCGACTGTAACACTTTTGCAACATTGAATTTGATGTTAGGAACCCTGAAAATTAGGCCATGTAAGCAAGAGCTCAAGCACAAAGGATTTTACACAAAAGTTATAACCAACCTGTCCTTTGAGGAATTTATAATGACCGGAAGCAGCTTTTGGCAAGTGATTTCAGCACCCATGACAGGAGCCAACAATGAGAGAGCTTGTAGGATCGTCATGCGGTACAGGTAGTGAGGGTTATTAATCTTCTCCAACACCTGGAAAATTAATTGAGTTTTTATGACTAGAAGAAATTCTGCTGTGTAGCACTTAAATTTCAATGAGGCAAAGTGCAGACTTCAGTACTATATTCTGCAATACAAAATTTGGAAGGAGGAAGATTTCTTTATGATGAGCCTTATTCCATAATATATTCATCACCATTGGTCTAAGAGAACTTAGATTTCAACATAAGATTTGTAAATTAACTCCAACTATTTATTGAAATGTCTCAACAAAGCATAAATTAAGATACGTTCTCAATTGACCCAAACAAAAAGTGCTCATGCTACTGATAGAAAAATAAACAAAAGTGTGATCATTGACTTTATCCAGGCAGCAAAGAAAATGTAATATTATTCAACCTATTTACCAAACAAAAGGCGACATCAAATGTCTTGTGTTCATATAATAGATGAAGAACCTGAGGAATTATATTCTGCATTGCCCACTCTGGACCAAACTCCTCTGCGAGGCGCTTCAAGTTATTGGCCGCAGCATCTCTGATCGAAAAAACCTGAAAGTAAACATTTGATTAACTAATGACCTAAAACAAACTTCACTTAGTGCAATACAAATGTAATTTCATTAGCTCACGATGCTGCAATTGAAAAGTGCATATCATTTTGTGAAATTGTAGTTTAGAAAGTGTCATAAAAAACTCTTGCAATTTTTTAAATGCTAGGATTTTGATGCCCATTCATAAGCTATGCAGGTACGGGTAAAACAATTGTTAGTGCAAATTTAATAGTCTTCTTCACTAACCGTATAAAACCACAGTGTCACAGCGAACCGGTGCACTATAAAAAAAACTTGGGCTTTGTTTTTCAAAGAAACTATTCTGACTAACAATCAGAAAACTACAAACCTTATCTTCCAACCATTGCATGCAAAGTGCCCCTAGCTTGTCATCAAAAAAACCGACTCCTAACTGACTTGCCAACAACGGAATGTACTCGATTATTGCAAGGCGGACTCTCCAGTGCCTATCCTCTGCAAGTTCTACGATGGCTGGCAGCAGTGATTGTGATAGAAGGTCAATTCCAATAACCTGAAACATCACATGAAACTCATCATAAAGTGTGAAAAGAGCTACACAAAACCGCAATTTGTATAGAAATTAAGAACATACAAGTAAAGAAAATTGATTACAGCAATGAAAAATAGCACTAACCTGATTAACCTGATCAAGTTTGCTGATTATGTTGAGTCGAACGTCAGGGAACTCATCCTTAAGCAAAGAAAGAAAAATAGGAAGAAGCTGTTCAATGGTAGCATCCTGAAGAAAACAAACTAATGGTCAGCTTTGAGGTTAACACCAATAGTTAATATTTCAAAATTGGAAGCTATTGGTAGACAAAATTGCAGTATCATGATTTGAAATTAAAGGAATGGATTAATAACAGTGGAGGAGTGAAGGCAAAGATGACCATGCACTGTATTAACAAATAAATCAAATCAATATACATGTATGTTAATAACAACCTCTGAAAAATAAAATATGCAGAAGCAAGCAAAACCACTCATAAAACACTCCATTATTCAAGGCTCCTTATATGTGAAACATGACTAAGGCATATACCGCATATCTGAGAAACATTACATGCATCACTGACAATACCTTTCCCAATACAGGAGCCATCCCCATGATGACTGAAGCCAAAGCTGAACGAACATGCTGTGATGAATCTGATGACAATTCCTGTAAACGAAGCTTCTATGCATTAGTTTGATAGGAAAAAGAAGCCCACAAATAATATGCAGAGATAGCTCTTCCCGCACCTTAACACATGGAAGAACATGTTGGATTGCATGTTGAGGACTTAATATACGACAGAATTTAGTAACTTTTCCAGCAGCAGCAATCCGTACTTCAGCCTCGTTGTCACGAAGGAGACGCACATATGCAGGAACCAGATCAGCACTATTAACAAAAAAGAGACATACGATTAATCTATTTGGTATACTTATTTTCCATAGCCTGCAAAATATTTCAGCTAATTTATGACTGAGGAGGGCAAAAAATAC
The DNA here is from genome assembly GCA_001602295.1 of Zoysia matrella. Classification (NCBI taxonomy): domain Eukaryota; kingdom Viridiplantae; phylum Streptophyta; class Magnoliopsida; order Poales; family Poaceae; genus Zoysia; species Zoysia matrella. The sequence goes on along the minus strand of BCLG01001139.1, from coordinate 43,138 downwards.
CTAGTAGGCTCCGGGCCAACAGCCTCACATAGCTCATACAGTTGATTGGCAACCATATAACGAACACGCCAGGATTTGTCCTATATATGAAAAAACAACATTAGGTATAATCAGAAAGCAAGCACAACTTACGAAGAAATTGAGTACTCCATCCGGTTTTAATATATTAATAACACTATTAACTTCTAACATTATCTTTGACCATTTGTCTTATTCAGAAACATTGTTCAAATATATAAAATTGTTAGCTGTGTTTCAAATACCACTGATCATAAAGCAAATTATAACAAAACATAAGAAACTTATCATACTCTTGAGTAAGATGAATGGTCAAATGCGATGTTAGAAGTAAATGGTGTCAATATTTTTAAAACCGGAGGGAGTACTTGTCAACATCTTCCATATTGTATGTCAAAATATATCCTCAAGGTAAATGCTGAAGATCAAAGTTTTCCGATGAGTATGTGTGCAATGAGTAACATACCTGGGAGAAATTTACAATGACTGGGAGTATATGTGCTACACAATCTTGTGGTTCCAACAACTTCCCAAGAGCTGCACAGCCTTCAACAGCCAATAAACGCACTGAATCTTGGTCTGCAAAGAAACATGAAAAGAAAAAATTCCAGCTATGATAACAGTGATGTCCAAGATGTCCATATGACCACTAAGTCATCTGATTTAAACCTGATCTGATATAAGACCCTTGAAACTGATAACTAATCATAACAGTCATGTCAAGTAGATAAAGGTCAGCCCTAATTTCACATAGAACCAATTGATAAGTCAAGCTTGAGATCATTTCATAAACAAAATATAAAATTACAGGAGATACCACATGGTTTCAGATTATATTGCATCGGATTCCTTTATCTATCTGCCTACTACATGGACATGGTTAAATACCACAACCAAGCATAAGGTAACAGAGAATAACATCTAAACATGTACAAGAAATGTACCATCTTGGGTCAAATCATCAAATATTGACATTATTTCTGTCTTCAAATGAGGCTGTTCAATTGTGGCCGCAAATTTTCCAAGGTTTGATGCAGCTGCTCTTCTGACCATAGGCATGTCATCTTGACATAACTGACCATATATCGTCCTCAATTCTGTTTTCAGTTGGTCAGGGGCACTTGGATAGGCTATGTGGAAAAGACCACAAGACGATACCCGGGCCGTAAACCACTCACCAGCTGCTAGCCTCTGAAAAGACAAAGCATAGATACTTAAACAGACATTAATATTTAGAAGAAGTGAAGACAACATAAATAGGTGAACATAACATGAATACATACAAATTGACAAATAAAATATTTTAAAAAATAAACTTCGGAAATAGAGAACATACACAAACAGACAAATATTTAGAAAAAAGTAAAGAACATAACATGAATCTATATAATTGACCTATAAAATATTTAAAAAATAAATTACGGCAATAGGAGAACATAAATTAGAAATAGAGATCAAAATGAGCCTATCAGCTGATGATGTTTTATTCAGATGACTATGTCATAAGCAACATTTTGCATATAGGTAATTGTACAATAATTAAACCGTCAAGTGGAATCAATTGAAAAGCTACACTACAAGGAAATTGAAGTTAATGACGCAAACGGAGCACATAAATCCAATACTCTCAAAGGCATTATAAGGGTGCTGGATTCAAGAGTTAGTTGGTTGAATAAAATCATATACGCTTCGGGCTAGCACCATAAGAAAGTAGATAATAGTGTAGGTGCCATTAATCCATCATTATAAAATTAGTGTAGGTGCCATTAATCCATCATTATAAAATTATAAATCCTACCATCAAATGCGATGTTTCTGGCAAAAGACAACAAGTAGTGCATTTTTGCTATTTAATCCAGAAACCTTGGCAGCATAGCCATCATACTTGCACCCTTAAAAAAGTCGCACTTTTTCTATTTTATGAACTGTTTACCTTTACTACTGGAATGAACCATTCGACAATATCGCTTTCCTTCATCTGTGCTCCAATTCGGCAAAGAGATTCGACCGCCTTGTCACGGACACAAGTTTCCTCCACCATGCACAATGTCTCCAATGGTGGAAGTAATACATGAGCATGTTCTACGCCCCCAACGTAAGGAATGAACACGCCCAATTCCTCAGCCATTGCAAGAAGCACCTCATCTTCATCATCATTGTTTTCACTGAGGAAAGGAATTAGCTCCTTCCTGGTTCTTTCCTCCCCAAGTGCCCGTGCAATTGTTGAAAGCCTTCTGATGGAGTTTAGGCGCAATTGAATATCTTCATTCTTCAGCTCGTCAATTAGGACTGCGATTGGATATAGCGGCTCATCCATCATAGCCATCAGGTTTACACAGGCCTGCCACACATGTATAATAAGAGGGAACATTAGTTTCTAAAACAAAAAGGAGCACCTCAATACAGCATATGTTGTGATGATGACGACAACATATGAGGCAAACTAAGGGCATCTCCAATGTATAGAACCCACCCTGCTGCTACAACAAGGTCCTCTGTGATTTGATGTTGCTTCTTACAACTTACAACAGCCCCCAAAGCTTAGGACCGGCAATTGCTTCAAGATTCAATCCTACTCCCTCCATCCCATTTTATCTGTCATTCTAGCTTCTTCCATTTGTCCCAATTTAATTGTCATTCTCACTTCCCAATACAACTTTCTCTCTTCCCAATACAACTTTCTCTCTTCCCAATGCATCTCTATCTCTATCTCTATCTCTCTCCTCCTCATTTTTAGTACATCCAACCTTTCCCACCTCATAATTCACGTGTCCAGAGCCAAAACGACACTTAAATTGAGACGGATGGACTAAAATAAAAAAAATCATTTGTTCTCAACTATGCCTGCTCTTTGTGGAACTTTTTTATTCAATAGAACCAACTATGCCTGCACACTGAAGAAGCCCTAAGTGGTGTTTGACTAAGCAAATCAGATATCTTATAAATAATTAGACTACCAGAGATTGGATGTATATTATTTTTTTCCAAAAATGGATCTCTAAGTCCTGCAACAGCATACATGTTATTGTGAGGAATATTATATCCATTTCAAATTCTCTAATACACTATTCTCATCAGTCAAACAAGAACATATAATTCTGTAAACCCTTTTTTTTTCTGAAATCCAATCCGTTAGACACATTATCCAATCCAAAACTAAGCATGCAATCCAAGAAAGGAACAAGATGAACCTATGCGATCACATCGCAACCTGTGTTACACAATCTATGAGCAACGATCCGAACAACAATACACAAACAAATTCCGCAATCACCCAGTCGGTAACCAAATCCCAACTCCGCGTACGCTCTACCTCTCCCAACCCACCCAAGCATCCTAGATCTGGAGCGGAGACACCACGAAACCACGCGGAGGGCGACCCATCACCCGTCCCCTGGCGCCCGCGGGGGATCGGGGAGCACTCACACCGCTCCACGGGGATCGGGGTGCAGATCTAGAGTCGAGGTGAAGGTGAGAGGAGCAGCGGATCTCACCTCGTGGCGACAGGATCAGGCTTCCGCAGCAAAGGAGACGGCTGCGCCGGCGGGCGCTTCCGATGAAGCGTGGAGGGGAGACGGGGAAGACCGCCCGATGCGGGGGCGGATGTGAGAGGAGGGATGGCGAGCAGCTGCGGTCTGCGGAAGGGGACGTGGGACTGGAGACGGAGGGGATGGAAGTGGGCTGCCGAGAGCGGGGCTGAAGAGGAGAATGGGTTGGGTTGGGCCGGACCGAGATCCGATAACCCGTTTGCAACACGGAACGGCGTAGGAATTTTCACTGGACTAGTCCAATGTCCGTGCCGCTACGGATAGAAGACAAATTGATAATCCGTAATTACTGCTTTAACCTTTATTTAAAGCATATAAATGGTCCCCTATAAATAATTGTTCAACCAACAAACTAAATTATATCCATCCAAAAAACTATCCGCAAGAGAGTTTTGTATAAGTATCATACATATTCATGCATGCCCAATGTTAGTGCACTATATTTTTTGGGAAAAGGATCAATCTTTTTTTTATATTTCATTGCTTGTTTCATTATTTTAACAACAATCTTACATCAAAATAGAGAAACATGATGATATTAGCATGAAAAATAATCAGAATAATATACATTACTTTTTAAAATTAATATATTGCTTTGTATTGTTTATATTAACGATGATTAGTATATAGAAACGCATCAGAATCAACTGTGCTCTAGTTCAGCCTGATTGCTCTACTTCTACCTTAATTCTTGATGCCAATCAACTGTCCTCTAATTTTTCTTTCAAGTAGTAAAAGGCACATCATGAATTACAACATTGGCATCAAAATTACGCTCATATGAGCTAGGCAAGGAAAATTTTAGTCATGTCAGTCACGAGTGACAATATATCTCCAACAAGGAATACATGATAAAAGGGCACGCATCAAACATTCAGGTGTGATCACAACAGCGGGCCAATCCATTGATCATTAACTGCTCAAGGTAGCTAACGATCAAAAAATTCTTAGAAATCAATCCCCACTTGTATCTATGCTTCTCCTCTCTGTTTCTAAACTAATCTAAAGTACTTAGATCAGCTTAAATCCCAAAAATGGAGCAATGCTTCTCAAACACATTCCACAATATCACTGCTCATGATGATGTGCCCTCACCAGGTCCTCGTGTCTGAATGGAAATTGTTCGACAGTCTTGCTTCAAGTTCATTAAGTTACTCAAGGTCCCAATCAGCATTGACATCAATATCATCATCTTCAGGCTCCTCACGCTGCTTACCATTGGAAGTTGACAAATTTGGACCCGCATCCTGATTTTGCTTGGACTGCAGCATGGAAGGAAAATATACTTGAATATACACATGTCAAGAGGAAAAAATGTTGAGCAAACAAATCACAACAGACTTCATTTAGCAGATTCTGAAAAATGGGGAAAATATCAAATTCCTGAAAGAAAATAAGCTACGCAACAAAAAAACAATACATTGGTCATGAAAATTTGAACCAAATTACAATAAAATATCATACAATTGAAGCTGCAAGTGCATCAAGATAGATGTTCTTTAGTCACAATCATGGGAACTGTCACTGCTGATACAATGGTGTTAATTAAATTTTCACATGCCAGACATAAGGTTTGTCGAACTAATATAAGTCAAGTATGTGGCATCTTCTAAAGCTTTACATGTGGTATTTAAGTTTCGATAATGTTGCTTACTGAATACAATTATTTGTAATCTAATTTGAATCCTTGATTAGCAGAAATATTAACACCACGCACAGTGAGAGAGCAACAGTTCCAACATGGCAGCAAAATAAGAAAGGTATGGCCAGTATAGTATGTGGCCTAGGACAAATATAAGTGGGAGATAACAAAACATTTGACTGGGAAAAAGTAAAAATTGATTGTATATTGTATAATAAGTCTAGAGTAGTGCTTACAATATCAGTAGGTTTGTTCTGCTGATACTCCATCTTTTTTCTATTCAACAATCGTCCATGGTTTTTGACCAGAACAAAAACATATCAATTTATACCCAAACAAAAAGAAATAATTCTGATGAAGTGATGAATCAATACAAATCAAGGCATAATAATCGAATTATATTTGTCCCTTACCCACGTAACATTTGTCCACATTCTTTTACACTCACTTTGCGTCTATTCTGTAAAAATTAAGTATGAGATATTAGCATTCATTGCATCTCACTACCATATAAATTGATCTATATTATAACTGACAATTGTAAATCTAAAAGCACTAAAGATTAAAATATGGCATATTAGCTTACTACAGACCATATCATAGAGTATTAATTGTGACTCGTGAGTCCATTGCAATTGCAGTTTAAGAGCAGGATCTTCTGGAAGCAGTAGGCCAACATCTAAAGAATGTAGGAAAAAAACAGCGAAGGGTCAAGCTGAATGACAGGTATATCAAAATCGCAGTTTTGCTGAGACCCTTGAAGGAGCTAACCTGTCACTGACCAACCTTAATTTCCAAATGTTGTTAGGTTTCTTGCATTGGGGTCTACTTTGGAACCAGGGAAGCCAGTAAATAAAATATCAGAAAGATGCTATCTTATGTGATTCTACTCACATGGTTATTCAGGAGGTTACACCCGTTGCCACACACTGAATTGAAAGATAAAAAGGTGAATAACTTCAGTATGTGTCGTGGCAGAGAAGCAGCACGAAGTCATCACCGCAGAGGGCTAGCAGCAGTAGCATCGATGCAGTCGGCCGACGGGCCAGCGCCCAGCGAGGCAAGGAGACGACTGACCGGCGCGGGTGGCGTGTGGCTGGCGGTGCAGGCAGGCGGCTATATCACGCAGGACGAGGCAGACGGCCAGCAGCGGGCATCGTAATGAGGGCGGCCACGGAAGCTCCGAGTGGCGACGGCTTCAAGCGGCGATGGATTCGGGCGGCCGGCGGCGGAGCCGTGAAGACATTAGGCGGTGGGAGATGGGTATCGGTGTGTTGTTGCCTAGTGAGCAGAGGAGACTGTGGGCGTAGGCGATGGAAGAGCGTCCCTAGCGCGGTTCCATTGGGGGGGGGGGAGGAGCGGGAAGGCAGCGCGGTTCGTGTTGGGCAAGGAAGGCGGCGGAGCGGGGAGGGTTGAGCGGGGAAAAAAGCGACTGCGGGGCGCTGCGGGTGATCTAGCAGCCGTCGGATTTCAATCTCACAGTTCAAATCGCCCGAAGGCAGAAAGGGCAATCACCAAATGAATCTTTATAGGAGTAGAGATATCGTTCCGATAGAAAGGAAAGTGGCATCGCTCCGCAATCATCGCCTCTGCTTACGTCAAATCGCGTGCGCTCTCCGACCACCCACTCGGGCTATCCACTCGCTGGGCTTTATTCCGTCAACCACATCGTTACGGCCCACCCGGCTTTTTTATTTTGTTTTTTTATTTCCCGTACAACAGGAGCCGGACTAAGTTTTTTGTTTAATTTTTAATTTTTTTAATTTTTTAAATATTTATTACATTTTATTCTCTCCCATTTAAAATTTTCATTCTGTATTTTTTCTTTTTAATGATTCATTCTTTTTAATTTTTTTTCCTTTCAGTTTTTCCTTTTAAATCTTAAAATTTTATTTTTTCTCTTTTACTGTGCCAATGCATGCATCCATTGCTTCAAACATTTATAACAATTTATTTTTATTACTAAATTGATTTTACTACTTGAATAAATGGTTTGTAGTCCTAGAGCAATGTATTATAACTGTTAGAACAATTGAATTTTATTATTGGAACAATTTATTATAACCATTAGAACAATTGGAACAATTGATTTTTACTGTAAAACAATGTATTATCATCGTTGGAACAATTGAATCTTATTATTAGAATATTCGATTAATTTTGAAACAAATATTTAAGAAATTAAACTTTTAATTTTTTAAAAAATAAAAAATATTTTCTTATGTAATATAATTTTACATTATTTTTAAATAAATATTATATTTTAAACAGATTTGAAAAATAAATTACGGTTTAAGTGAAACATCGGTTCCAAAAATGAACCACGATCCAACCCATTCAGCCCAATAACTATTGGCTTATTAATTATTCTGGTGGGAGCAGCCCAATAGCCACATTAAAAAAAATTAAAAACAGACGAATTCGCCAAAAAAAAAAACAAACTGACTGGAGGAGTGGTCGGACACCGCTTTTTCTCCGCTGGATTCGGAAGCTAATCGGACCCGGTATCGTTTGGAACGAAGGAATCGTGCTTCGGTTGCCGAGGAAAGGAACGCTAGTTCAAACCATTTCAAAAACCATTTAAAAAAATATAGGAATAAGAAAAAATATAGAAATTTCATAGGAATCAGTTCAATTTTACAAGAAAAATAGAGAAATAGAAAAAATTTTCTTTAAATCTAAATATGCCCGTAGAAATTAGGAAAATATAGGATTGAAAAAGTGAAAAAAAAATACAATAATACAAAATAGAGGAATGAAAAAATTAAAGTGTTTGGAATGCAGGAATAGAAACGCAGGAAAATATGTTAGTGAAATTTAAATAAATTTTTAAAAACTATAATATCATTATTGATAGCACATAAATTAAATTAGTTGCTCAACCAATCACGCTATAAGCTCAGTTTTGGAATTTTTCTGAACTGTTGATCTTCAAAAAATTAAGGAAGTTTCTAAAGTTTCAAATTGTTACGTTAGTTTCATCTCCTCAAGCTCTTTATGTAGATGCCATTCAAGTTTCTCCAAATTTTGAGTTTGAAATATTTAGTCTCGTAATTTGAATTTGAATGTTTTGAACGGTTAATATTCAGAAATTCAAAAAAGTTCTCTCAAATTCTCAAAGTTAGTCCATTAGTTTCGTCTCGTCAAGCTTTTCGTATAGGTGCCTTTTGAGTTCCTCTTAATTCTGAGTTTGAAACGTTTAATTACATAATTTAAATTTAATTTTGAACGGTTTATCTTCGAGAGTTCAAGCATTTCTTTCCGGTTTTCAAAAATTTTTAAAGTTCTTCCATTAATTTTATCTCATCGAGCTATTCATATAGATGCATTCTAAGTTCCTCCGAATTTTGAGTTTAGAATACAATGCCAGTGCAACTTCCTGATGGTAGTGCCCTCACGCCCTGCAGCATTCACGACGAACTTCCTCAACGCTGCCCTGGCTGAGTAGGAGCGCGAGTAAGATTTCCTTTAGGCCCTGTTTGGAATGAGGGAAGAGCAAAGGAAATTTCACTGGAAATTGTTCCCTCGGATGGGAAACAATGTATTTGAAATGAAGGAACCGCTGCCTCCGTTGCAGAGGAAAGGAATGACAGCTTCGGCATTTCACGGGAAGGAAAAAATACAATCGAAGTCAAGGGAGTCGCTTGCTCTCTCCGTCCCTCGTCCTCCCGCTCGTGCTCTCTCTCTCCTCTCAGCAAGAACAAGCAGAACTGCAAAAAAGGTGTCGGGGTCTTGTACCTCGGATACTTCACGTCTTGCACTCGTACGTGTAAGGACTCGAATTACAGGTCGGACGGCAGTGTTCGAGCACGCGGCTCGACCCCCAAGGTGACTGAAAGCCGCATCAAGTCACGAAGCCGTCGACCTCCGAGAACCGACATTAGAGATCAACCCCTAGAAAGAAAGGAACGACGTAATAGCGTATTTACTCCAGCGGCCAACTGCCAACTACCCTGACGGGACAGGACGGAATGAGATTCACCACGATGGCACTCCAGCAGAAGCTGCGGCAGTCGACGGACAAGACCCGACGGCACTGTAGCTGACACAACAGTGCCGAACAGGCGTTACAGCACTCGCCCCTGCGTGCGACGAGACAGGTCAGGCCCGCGCCTGGGCAAAGCAAATGATGACGACGACAGCGGAAGGGCCCACCTGGGCAAAGCGAAGGATCGCGTGGGACCCACCGTTTGTGACCCCGGGCCACCCTATATAAGGAGGACTCGGGGAGCGATAAAAGGCGACGAAAGAAGAATAGACAAAAACAAACCAACGAGCTAGACAACGAACGCCACTAGAGCCCAAGATTCTCGCGTCCTCTCTCACGAGCAACCCCTCTTATTCGTGCTCCAAGCACTTTCGACCCATTACGGATCCTCTTGCGAAGAGAGAATCCGACCCTTGTATTATTATCATCGAGATAATCTACTCTGGACGTAGGGTATTACAGCGCTCAAAATGGCCCGAACCAGGTAAAAAATCTTCTTAGTCTTCCGAAGACTAGGCCATATCGAATACAAAGGCACACCGCCCCCTGGATCGTATCTTTGTACTGTGTCGGTAGTCAGAACGCTGACAGTTGGCGCGTCAGGTAGGAGGGTTTCTCTTTTGGTGTGCTCTCGCTTCAGTTTTTCAATGGCTTCCTACTTTGCTGTCATGGGAGATACTTCGATCTCTCACCTCTGCTTCGAGGGCTTCAAGGTCGCTGTCTCTGAAGATGGCCCGTCGTGACAAGTCCCCACCTTCACCTCTCGACAGGCTTTTCGCTTCGACAACCTAAACTTCGTCGCAAACGAAGGTGGCGAGCTGCGCCTCCAGGCTCCGTGCAAGAGGCGTCCTACTCGGTGGTGTCGGAGCCGTCTCATTCTAGGGCACGACCCGTCGAGAGAGTGCTTCACTCTCTACGTCCCGAAGGGCGCGGAACCGGCCACTCCCGGCAATACGTCGGGTGCCAACCTGTCCCCGCGCCCCGCGGTAGACACCGTCGGCCAAGTCTGGCCGCCCCCGAGACGGACTGACAGCCCCGAGCCTCGAGGCAAGGCTGCAGCCAGGCCCAGTGATGCGGCTCGAGCGCGGGGACGGTCCACCTGCCAGCAGCTCGCAGCTGGAGGACCGCCGACCTTCGACACCCCTTTCGAGAATCTCGCGGCGGCAGCATGCGTCCTCGACGAGACCGCTGCTCCCAAGGACCCAGCACTGTGGGAAGTGTCCTACCACGTACGCTTCTACCTCGACAGCACGCTTCAACAACCAGAAGCGTCCATCCGACCCCAGTAGTCGGAAACGAGAAGCAACCGCGGATCCCAGGATCGGCGGAGCTCGACGCGCGACAGCCGAGTCGAGGAATCAAACCCTCGACACTACGTAGGGTCGGTCCTCCCGCGACTCGGCCCAAACCGCGACGCCCGCGGCACCATCGACGCCAGACGGCAGGCGAGGAGTGAGCTCCGCGCCGAGTCCCGGCGAAGGCGCTCCCACGACCGCTTCTACCGGCGCGCTCCCAAGCCCAAGCTCTGATGGGGTCGGGCCCAGAGCGTTCGGATCGCTCATCCGGCGTGCGAAATTCCCGCAGAGATTTCGCGCCCGACCACCATCGACCGCTACTACAGGGAGACGAACCCCGTCCACTGGCTCGAGGACTACCGCCTCGCCTGTAGGACCGGAGGAGCGGACGACCTGTTCGCCATCTAGTACTTGTCGCTCTTCCTCACCGACTCAGCCTAAGGGTGGCTCGAGCACCTCCTCGAGGGCTGCATCCAAGACTGGAGCGACCTACGCCGAATCTTCGTCAGCAACTTTCTAGGGACTTACACGCGCCCAGATAACTTCTGGGACCTTAAAAATTATAAGCAGGAGCCCGTTGAGTCGCTCCAAGATTACATCCAGTGTTTTTCGCGAAAGCGTAACGAGCTCCCCGACGTCAACGACGCCGACGTCATCAACGCCTTCACTTGCGGCACGACGTCCAAGGCGTTCGTCCATAAGTTGGACCGGAGGAACCCACTGACGGCCCGAGATCTCATCGACATCGCCACAACCTTCGCCACCGGGGAAGAGGCCGTGCAGGCTAACTTCGATCGAAGTGGGCGAAGGACGAAAGGTCGGAGACCGACTGCCCCTCTGACCGGCACGTCGACCGCCGCAACGAGCGAGGTGGCAGCAGCTTGAGCTGCAAGAAGGGCAAGGGTCGACGCCACGATGACGACTTCGTGGCAGCCGTCAACCGGTCGGTTCGACCCCCGACCGAAAAGCCGGCCAACCACGATGGCCACTTCGAGAAGATGCTCGACCGGCCCTGCCCCAACCACTTCGTGTCGGTCAAACACACCCTCCGAAATTGCCACCTGGCAAGGAGGTTTTTCGAGAGCGGATTCCAACCCGACTCCTCGGCGGCCAAGGTCGACCCCCAAACCAAGGGGGTCGAGGACGATGCCGGCGCAGCCTTCCCCGATCCAAAAGGCTGCCCTATGATCTTTGGCGGCCTCGCAGCCTACTGCGAATCCCGCAGCCGCCAAAAGAGGACCTGGCGGAAGGTCAACGTCGCCGACCCCGCGGTCCTCCGCTACCTCAAGTGGTCCGAGGCCCCGATCACCTTCGATCAGGCCGACCACCCTGATCACGTCTCGCAACCCGGGCGCCTCCCGCTGGTGCTCGACCCCGTCGTCGGCTCTGTGCACCTATCGAAGGTGTTCGTGGATGAAGGGAGCGCCCACATCATCCACTACGTCGATGCCTTTCAGGCAATGAAGCTAACGGAGGCCGACCTCCGCCCAACCCACGCTCTGTTTCACAGAGTCGTCCCCGAGGGCTACGCAACGCCCCTCAAACAGATCGCGCTCCCAGTCACGTTCGGTGATCAGAGCAATTTTCGGACCGAGTCGCTCACCTTCGAGGTGGTCGACTTCACCGGCTGCTATCACGCCATCCTGGGCCGGCTGTGCTACGCGAAGTTTATAGCAATACCCAACTATGTCTACCTGAAGCTGAAGATGCCCAGCCCGAAGGGCATCATCACGGTCTCGTAGCGCTTCCAACACGCTTTGGCGTGTGAACAGAAAAGCTTCGAGCTGGCTGCTGCCAGATTAGGTCGGGCCTAGCTGGACGAGATCCGCAAAGCCAAGGGGTCAGCCCCGACGCTCGACTCTAGGGCCACGTCGTCAACATCCTTCAAGCCCGCCGACGATTCAAAAGAGGTGGCTCTCGACCCCGTCGACTCCTCCAAGAAGGCCAGAGTCGGGACAGCGCTCCTCAGCGAATAGGAAAGCGCGCTCGTCGACTTTCTCAGCCAGAATCGAGGCGTCTTCGCCTGGGCACAATCGAACTTGCCCGACATCCCGAGAAAAGTCGCCGAGCACTCTCTCGACATCATCGCGGGCTCTCGACCCATCAAGCAACGCCTTCGGCGTTTCGACGATGAGAAACACCGGGCCATCGAGGAAGAATTGACGAAGCTCCTAGACGCTAAGTTCATTCAAGAGGTCTACCACCCCGAGTGGTTAGCCAACCCTGTAATAGTAAAAAAGAAGACCGAGCAATGGAGGATGTGCGTTGACTATATAAGTCTCAACAAGGCCTGCCCAAAGGACTCCTTCCCTCTCCCGCGCATCGATCAAGTGGTTGACTCGACCGCTGGGTGCTAAACCCTGAGCTTTCTCGACGCGTACTCTGGATATCACCAGATTTTCATTCGCGAGTCCGACCGGCCGGCCACATCCTTCATCGCGCCCTTTGGATCCTTCTGCTATGTCACAATGTCATTCGGGCTCAAGAACGTCGGCGCCACGTACCAGCGCTGTATGCAGAAGTGCTTCCACGACCAGCTGGGTCGAAATCTAGAAGTCTACGTCGACGACATCATCATCAAAACTCGGCAGGCTTTCGACCTCGTCCAAGATCTGGGGGAGACGTTCACGAACTTCCGACGCTATCGAATCAAGCTGAACTTCGAAAAATGCATTTTCGAGGTGCTCTCGGCCAAGCTGCTCAGCTTCGTCATCTCTGAGCGGGGGATTGAAGCGAACCCGAGAAGATCTCCGCCATCCTCAACCTCAGGCCCATCAGCAACGTCAAGGGCGTCCAAAGGCTGACCGGATGCTTGGCGGCCCTCAGCCGCTTTATCTCGAGGCTCGACGAGAAGGCGATGCCGTTTTACCGGCTGCTACGAAAAGTAGAGCGGTTCAACTGGACGGCCAAGGTCCAGAGAGCCTTCGATCGGCTCAAGACCCTGCTCTCGTCCCCGCCGATCCTCACGTCCCCGACCCCGAGGGAGACTCTCCTCCTTTATATTGCGGCGATTTCGAAAGTCGTCAGCACCGTCCTCGTCGTCGAGCGGAGCGAGGAGGGTCGGGCTCTCTCCGTCCAGCGACCTGTCTACTTCATCAGCGAGGTGCTGGCCGACGCTAAGACTCGGTACACCCAAGTGAAAAAGCTGGTCTACGCCGTTCTCGTCACGAGCCGCAAGCTGCGGCATTACTTCACAAGCCACCCCGTCCGGGTGGTCACCGGCTTCCCACTCGAGGAGATCATCAGCGCAAAGACATGGTCGGGCGCATAGCCGCGTGGGCAGTAGAAATCATGGGGCTCGACAGTGCCTTCATCCCTCGGCAGGCCATCAAGTCTTAAGCCCTGGTCGACTTCGTCGCTGAGTGGACCGAGGCTCAAGAACCGTCGGCCCTTGGTAGCGTCGAGTACTGACGATGTACTTCGATGGGTCCTGCATGCTCAAGAGCGCGGGGGCTGGGGTCGTCCTGATCTCCCCAAAGGGAGACAAGTTCTGTTACGTACTACAGTTGCAGTTTTGCGCCTCCAACAACGCGGCCGAGTACGAGATGCTCCTACACGGCCAGCGAATGGCCACCACCCTCGGTGTTCAGCGGCTCTACGTCAAGGGCGATTCTGAGCTTATCGTTAGTCAAGTCATGAAGACTTCCAGCTACCGAGACCCGAAGATGGAAGCCTACTATCAAGAGGTCCGCAAGCTCAAAGACAAGTTCGATGGGCTCGAACTCCATCACATTCTACGTCGAGACAACGAGGCCGTTGACGCCCTCGCCAAGATGGGCTCGGAGCGTGAACCGGTCACCCACGGCGTCTTCCTCGAAGTCCTCACCAAACCCTCCATCAAGGTCGCGGAGGGTCCGCCCATCGAGGAAACGAGCATTGAGCCGACCCCAAGCCTAGGGGCAGAGGTCATGGCACTCGCCCCTGACTGGTCCCGCGATATCTTCGCCCACCTTCAAGACGGCACTCTTTCGACCAACGCCAACGAAGTCAAAAAGATCGAGCGACAGGCCAAAGCCTAAGTCATCTCAGACGGCGAGCTCTACAAGCGAAGCACGAGTCGTATACTGCAACGTTGCATCTCTCAGGAGGAGGGCATACACCTGCTCGACAACATCCACTCGAGCATCTGCGGTCACCACGCTGGACCCAGAACCCTCGTTGGCAAAGCCTTTCACTAAGGCTTCTACTGGCCGACGGTTGTGGCTGATGTCAAAAAACTTGTTCGAGCTTGCCAAGGTTGCCAGTTCTACGCCTGGCAGACGCATCTGCCGGCCCAGAAGCTCTAGACAATCCCGATCGTCTGGTCCTTTGCTGTCTGGGGGGCTCGACATCCTCGGACCGTTCAAAAGTGCGCCCGGCGGCTTCACCCATCTCTTCATCGCCGTCGACAAGTTCACCAAGTGGATCGAGGCCAAGCCGGTGCTCAAGATCACTTCAACCTAGGCGGTCGGGTTCATTCGCAACATCATCTGTCGGTTCGGGGTTCCAAAAACCATAGTCACCGACAACAACGCGCAATTCACCGGTCGAAAATTCTAGAAATTTTGCGACGAGTATCACATTCATCTGGACTTCACCTCCGTGGCGCACCCAAGGACGAATAGGCAGGTCGAACGGGCCAACGGGATGATACTCCAAGGGCTGAAGCCACGGATTTACGACTCCGTCAAGCAGGCAGCCGGACGATGGGTGAGCGAACTCCTGTCAGTCCTCTGGGGTCTCCGAACGACCCCCAACAGAACCCCTGGGTTCACACCGTTCTTCATGACGTTCGGAGCAGAGACGATGCTGCCGACCGACCTCGACTACGACTCTCCGCGAGTCCGAGCCTACGACGAGGAAAGGTCTCAGGTCGCACTGTAGGACAGTCTCGACCAGCTACAAAAGGCGCGCGAAGTCGCTCTCCTACGCTTCGCCAAGTACCAGCAGAGGCTACGACGACTGCACGCTCGGCGTGTCAGAGGTCGGGCGCTGAACGTAGGAGATTTAATGCTGAGAAGGGTGCAAACAAAAGTCGACCAGCACAAGCTGTCGCCCCCTGGGAGGGACCCTTTGTAATCAAGCGCGTCTTGAGGCCCGATGCTTACAAGCTAGCAATCGAAGACGGTCGAGAACTCGAGAACGCATGAAACATCGAGAACCTCCAAAGATTCTACACTTAATAAAAACAGCTAAATTCTTGCAACTTTACTCTCGTTCATCGCTTTTTGGCTGCGAGCCGTGGCCGTCTCGGCCACACCCCGCACCCGGAGACTACTTACCTCCACCCTCTCGAGCATCGCAACGTCCGACCTCACTTATAGTTTATCGATTTTTTACACCGAGGCACCGCTCCCCGTTATCTCGTTACGTTTTTTCGCTTTGTTTGTTTCTTCGGGGTCGGATCCTCGGCCCGCGTCGAGCTCGCAGACGACCCCAGAGCGATAACTTTCACGCGCTTTTCGTTTGAAGTCTCCTTGCGGCTACACTATCCACGATCGGGAGCCGATTACGCTCTACGGCTGTATCGGGCCCAACACTCGACCCTACGAGCTATACTCGACCCATTCATGTGATTGACGCCTAGCGAAACACAAAAAGGCAGTCACAACTAGCAAAGGGGGGTCGGAAACTCAAATTCAACCAAAAATGACTTCTCAATCGACATTTTTTATTCACAACGACGCTTCTTACAAACTTAAGATTTATACATAGGGGAAAGAGTCGAATCGCTCGGGCAAGAAGTCCTCTGTCTTGAAGTCGGCGACGATCTTCGCTCCCGACTCCTGCGTCTCCACCGAGATCGCGTCCAGCTGCTCGTCTGAGGAGCTGGACGTAAAGCCCTCCACGACCCTGCCGAAGTCCGGGTCCGGATAATGAGAGCGGACCAGGGCCAGGGCTGTCGAGGACCCGTCCTCCAACGCCCTCATGATGACATCGGAGACGACCCCCGGGAGTTGATATAGGGCGTGTGCGAGGACCCCTGTTGGGTCGGACTCCGCCGGCACGCCGGAGTACAACTTCTTAAGGAGGTCCAAACCCGCCGACCACAACCTCGCCCGCCAATCCTGCGCACAAGACCGTCAGCGAAACAAACCAGAGACGGAACTAAGTCAAAAAGAGATCCGTCCTTACCATCTCGCTCTTTTTTGGCGGCTTCGACGGCCTGCCTCGCCCGATCGAGGCTCTTTCAGAGCCGCTCATTCCGGACTTGGGACGCCGAGAGCTCCTCCTGGGCCCTAGCGGCCTCCTCGCGCGTCTGCCCGAGCTCCGTCGCCACCTGCTCGACCTCGGATTGCAGCACGACTTGCTCCGACTTGAGGAGGTCGACCTGCTCGAAGGCTCGGTCACACTCCTCTTTGGTCATACGGAGCGTCTGCTACAAGGTCAAGTGAGCTCCCTCGACGTGCTGGTAAAGGAGCCCGAGGCGCCGCATCTCACTATCGTGCTCAGCGGCTTGACGACGAAGCCCTGTAGCACCGCAAGTTAAAAAGCTGACTCTGAGGTCGAGCGAACGCGACACAACTTACCGACGATCGTGCGGTTGGCCTGCTCGAGGGCCGCCGCGTCTCGGGTGGTCCGGGCGTCAGACGCTGCTGCCTCCGCGC
>BCLG01001139.1:0-26030 GCA_001602295.1 Zoysia matrella | reverse complement strand
CGCCTCTTCGAGGGCGACGTGGGCCGACTCTCGAGCGGCAAGCAGCTGCGACCGCAGCTCGGCCGCCGTCTCCCCCGATTCGGCCCGAGCCTTCGTCAGCTCCTCCCGCAAGGCGTCGACCTCGGACGGGGCGGCAAATCCACGCGGGGGCCGACCCAGGACAGCGTAAAGGTTATCCTGCAAAGGGACTGTTAGCCTGAAGACCACGGCGATCAGAAACAAAGAACATCAAATTCGAAGACTTACCTGGCACTCAACAAAATGCGCCTCGTCGAAAATGGCGCCGACCTCCTCGACAACCCCCAGAAGCTAACGAAGGCCAACGGTCAGCCTCATGTTGAGGGCCTGGGCGCCGCCTACCCGGTCCACAAGGTAGCCGAACCCGTCAGCCACCCCTTCAAGCGGGAGAGGTTCTCTCCCAGGGATTGTCCAGGCGGCGGTCGACACCGTCAAATCTTGCGCTTCGCCGGCGGCCCCGACATCGCTGCCCGGGACCGCGAAGCCCGACGTCCTGACTACCTCCAGCAACTTGTTGAGAGCAGTCTCGCTCAGGCCGCGCCCCATGGTGGGCGCAGCCGAAGGCAACGGAACCATCGCGCCGCTGTCGACGACGGCGTCGGCAACTCTGTCCCCTCGGCCTCTCCAGCATCAGGCGCGGAGGACGAATCCGACCTCTCAGCCACCGCCTCCTCACTCTCGGCCCAGACCTCGATGGGCGAAAGTGCGACGCCCTCGGCGGGCTCAACGCACAGGGGCTCTGGGCTTCCGTGGCTCGACGTTTCCCCCCGAACCTCACCGCCGGTCTCGGCGCCAGACCCGCCAGCCATCGGATTGCTCATCGGCGCCCGAGCACCGGCCTCCTGCGGCGCACCCAACGACGTCGGACCCCTAGTCACAAAGAATCTCGATTAGTCAAGAAACAAAAAACGAAGATGGAGCTGCGGAAGACTCACCTCGCCGACCGTCAACAAATCCGAATGGTCGGGCGACGCGGGGTTTGGCTCCCCTGCGGGGAGGAGATGACCGATGCTTGTGCCGACTCCGCCGCGACCACTTCGGTCGCTCGAGGCGGGGAGTCAACGGGGCTCTCGGAGCTGACGGTCATCGCCTCCAATGGGTCCGCCTTCGCCCTCTTCGTGGCCAACCCTCATTCCTGTTGCTGCTCCTCGGATGAGGAGCTGAGACCCTCAAAAGGGTCGGACTCTACAGCGGCGACAGCTGCGGCCGCCTCCGCTAGGGCGGCTGCACTCTTGCCCACCGGCAAACCGCCCTCGGCCCTCGTACCGCGGGACGACCTCACCGTCGGCTTCGCGGCCGAAGCCACAGGCCCCGCTCCACTGGACAAGTAGTCCAGGAACCCGAGCTTCGCCTTCCGCTTCCTGTCGGCCCTCCTCGGCCTCGGCACTGCCGCGGGACTGGACTCAGTTTTTCGCCCCTATCGGAGGCCATCGGCCCTCATTGCCTTCTTGAAGGGTGCCAAAAGTGAGCTCCGCGTGATAGCTGCTTCAACGAAAAACAAGGAAGGCCCACACTTACCAGCTGGTGGTGGTCCCTGTCGAGGGGACGAGGCCCCCGTTCGAGGTTGCCCTCGGCGTCTTTGAAGACCGCTGTGGTCCAGGCAAGGACGCCCTATCGGAGAGAGGCCGGCCACGAACCTCACAGGTCTCGTCATCCGGCCCTTTGTATTCTCCGATGCTATGCCCTCGACGACGCAGCGGCATGATTCGGCGTCGCCGACGCCGAAGATCGTCGCCCCAGTCAGCCCCTGCTCCTGAAGGCGTCGGATCGCCTCCAGGTGCGGCCGGATCGACTCAACCTCGGTGGCCGAGAGCTTTGACTTCCATGACCCCGTCACTTGAGGCACCAAGTCCTCGAAGGGCGGAAGCTAGGGGTCAGTGTTGTCGATGTAGAACCAGGACCCCCTCCAGCCCTTCAACGAGGTCTTCAGATCGACCTCGATGTACTCCAGGGACTCCATGGACCGGAGCCAAATGCTGACGCCGCCGACGCGCTTGCCGACCCCTGTCTCCTTTGACGTCTGGAGAGTAGCGAGGAAGAAGTACCTCCACAGCAAAAGGCTCGGCCAGATGGCTAGGTACGCCTCACAGAGTGTCACAAAGACAACGGCGTGGAGGACTCCGTTCGGCGCAAGCTGGTGAAGCCGGGCGTCGTACTGGTTGAGAACGTCTCGGAAGAAGTTCGAGACCGACAGCCCCAGCCCACGCTCGTGGAAGGCAAGGAAGCTGATGATCTTCCCCGGCGGCGGCGCGGGTACGACGTGGCCGAAGCTAGCCTCCCAGCCGGCCGACTCCTTTGGCGGGATCATCTCGACGGTGCTCCACCTCGCTAGCAGGGCGTCGTCAACGCACGAAGGCTCCCACTCCGACATGGTGAGGATAGCGACGACGAACGCAGAGGAGCGCGAACGAAAGCGACGACGATTGCCGGACCTAGCAACGCTAAAACGGAGCCGACGAACTCACGCTCGCGACAGAAGGTTTGAGGCAAAGCAGGGGGCAGGGTGAAAATGTAGAGTTACCGCGCACCTCCTTTTAAACAACCCGCGCAGTTACTGCGCCTCCCACGATTGACTGTGGGAATAACTGCGCGGTCGTGCGCGCGCGCACCCGAGACATTCGCACCCGACCCGCTGACGAGTGGGCCCAGGCCACACCTCGCCGCATCCGTCGCGACCAGGGCGCCAACAATCCTCTGACAAGACGGTTGCCAGAGCACGACTGGCAGATAACGTGATGCGGGCGCGCGAACCGCCGCGCCACCAATGACGTTCGTTCGAATTCGAATTAACCGATGGGATCGACCGATGGTTGAAATTCTCGAACGGTCCGATCTCTCTCCGCGTGGAGGCACGAAGGCCGTTCGATCTCCGTAACCATCACGGTGCTTCTGAACAAGGGGAGCAAGCGAACGAAGCTCCCCACGACTGGCTAACAACAAGCCGAGGCCACGTGGCCGATTCAGGCGTTCGAGCGCTGATCATGGTCTTCGCCTAGGCGCGATGCTGATCATGGACAGGGACCGCATCGAACCGGCCTGTCCTAGGCGTCCTACCGAAAGAAAGCCCGAGAACAACCTCGGCCCGACCCCGACGGTCGAAACGACGCGTGCACGCAAACAAAACTCCCTACGGTCGGCTGATCGACAGCCGAGGCCGCGTGGCCGATTTACACTATCGAGCGCTGATCATGGCCTTGGCCTAGGCGCGACGATGATCATGGACAGAGACCACATCGAACCGACCCATCCTAGGCGTCTTACCGAACAGAAGACCGAGAGCGACCTCGGCCCGACCCCGACGATCAGAACAACGCATGTCCAATCCCTCGGATCGCCTCCGGGCTCGGGGGCTGGACCCACGTAGCGTGGTCATACATACCCAAAGAACCAACGATAGACGAATGGTGGTTCGCACAGCGTTTCAGCCCACGACCGACCTTCCAGATCGCTCGAGGGCTCAGGGCTACCCCCTACGGGCGCGCTCGCGCGCCCCCGTAGGATCCACTGTCGACGAATGATGGTCCGCGCAACGCTTCAGCCCACGACCGACCCTTCAGATCGCTCGAGGGCTCGGGGGCTACATCCTACGGGTGCGCTCGCGCGCGCCTGTAGGACCAGAGCGAACCTCGAGAACGACCAGCCCGGCGCCGCCTCAAACCAAAGGTCGCAAACGACGTCAGGCTTAGAGGCTACTGTCGAGATATGTACCCCGGGTACTTCACGACCCGCACTCGTACGTGTAAGGACCCAAATTAGAGGTCGAACGGCAGTGTTCGGGCGCGTGGCCCGACCCCCAAGGTGACCGAAAGCCGCATCAAGTCACGAAGGCTCCTACCTCCGAGAACCAACCCCCTAGAGATTGACCCCTGGGAAGGAAGGTACGACGTAATGGCGTATTTACTCCAGCGGCCAGCTGCCAACTACCCTGACGGGAAGGGACGAGATTCACCACGATGGCACTCCAGCAGAAGCCGCGGCAGTCAGCGGACAAGACCCGTCGGCACTGTGGCTGACACAGCAGTGCTAGACAGGCGCTACAGCGCCCGCCGCTGCGTGCGATGCGACAGGTCACGCCCGCGCCTGGGCAAAGCGAATGATGGCAACGACAGCGAAAGGGCCCACTTGTCGACGAGGCGGCAGGATCACGTGAGACCCACCGTTTGTGACCCCGGGCTACCCTATATAAGAGGACCCGAGGAGCGATAGAAGGCGACGAAAGAAGAATAGACGAAAACAAACCAACGAGCTAGACAGCAAATGCCACTAGAACCCAGGATTCTCACGTCCCCTCTCGCGAGCGACCCCTCTCATTCGTGCTCCAAGCACTTTCGACCTATTACGGATCCTCTCGCGAAGAGAGAATCCGACTCATGTACTATTATCATCAAGATAATCTACTCTCTAGACATAGGGTATTACACCGCTCGAGGTGGCTCCAACCAGGTAAAAAACCTTCTTAAGTCTCCCGAAGACTAGGCCATATCGAATACGAAGGCATACCGCCCCCACGATCGTATCTTCATACTATACCGATGGTCAGAACGCCGACAAAAGGAGAGGTGCGGCGATTGCCTGGTAGAGTCGATGGCAGTGGCATCGAATGCACTGCCGTACGCTGCTGCTCGCTGACGCCAGCCCCTGCAGGAGGACCGCGACACAACGCCCTTTTCTTGTAATGAGGACCGGGACGCGATGCCGTCTGCTGGTGATGAGCTTCAGACGGATGGAGATCAGTTGGATGAGAGAAGCACAATGACGAGGGTAGGATCAGAACAAAAGCGCGCTCTGGTCCACAAACTATTTTTCCAAGGGTCTCTCTGATCCACATATATGCAAATTATTATTTAATTAGCATTGGTTAATCATTCTTTTGTGTCCTCGAGCAGTTCATCATATATAATACTACATCCGTTCCAAAATATAAGCATTTCTAGGGTTGAATAAGGTCAAATTTTTTTAACTTCTATCAATAATATCTAAAAAATTATATAATTTTTAATATAAAAATATTTTTTTTATGAAAATTTATTTAATTATGCATTAAAAAAATATAATTCCTATATGATAAAACATTATTAATTATATATTATTAGTGGTCAAAGTGATAAAAGTTTGACTTTGACTAAACCTAAAAATACTTATATTTTGGAATAGAGGAAGTACTTTCTTTTAACATCATTTAATCATTCCTCTATTATAAATTCATGCAATCCAAACATCAAAATTATTTTATTCCTCTGTTATTATTTTATTCCTCTGTTTTCAATTCCTGTGGTTTTGAAAGTGCATCTAGGATCCATATAGATTTTAGAATGAATTGTGAGAAACAATAAAAGTATTTTATGGCATTTTATGAGTAGCTGTGCAGGGATATGTTTAAAAGGAAACATGGTTGACACCCAAAAAGAGAAAAGAGGAAAGTTGGTCTCACAACTTCAAGCCGTCTCGTTTTTATCTTGAGTCATAGGATCACTGTACTATCAAGGGGTTCAGCAACTTCTAAAACAAAATTTGGTTAAGTGCTCTCGCTCATTTCATTTCCAGCACCCAATCTTCCTGTCCCTGGGTACTGGTTTCGGATTTATCCGGTTCCCTGAACTTGTCCGCCCAGCTGCTCACCCCGAACTTGTCCAGCACCAAACATATTCGGCTCAAGCTACGAACTCTAGAGAGCTGTTCTCCAGTAGAGCCGTACTAGTCCACTTCCATAGACTCGTCCGCGAGCGGACTCGTCCGCCAGTCGAGCGGACTCTAGAGAAGGAGCATCTCGTTATTACCAGACTTGTCCGCCAGCGAACTTGTCCACTGGATGGGCGGACTCCAAGAATGGAAGCACCTCATCTTGGCCGGACTTATCCGCCTGGACTAGTCCGAGCCTTCTTCGGATTCCAGAGAGATGACCAACTTTCCGTTGAGCCTGAAGTCCGGACCTGTCTCGTCCTCTAGACTAGTCCGCTCCTAGAACTTTTGAAAAATATCCCTTGATTGACCTATATAATCCTTTGCCCCCAACGTCTCAGGCTTACCAAAACCTTGCACCTCATTTCGAATCACACCCTGAGACCTTCTGAGATCGACCTCACATCTTTCCAAGTTCTTCATTGAATCCCCTAGGGTTTGATTGTAGGAAGAGGAGATCGTGAGTGTTTTCTACCTCTTGTTTTGCATGGAGCACTTGATCTTTTTCATTGCAAGTGTTGCTGGACCTATTACTCTTGGAGATTAATCTCCTAGATGGTTAGGTGTCACCAGAAATCTATCAAGTCCACTGTGGTGCGATCTCAGAGGTTTGTATCACACTCATTGACTTAGTGAAAAACCAAAGTTGATCTTTGTGATCGCTTGGAGAGGTTTAGGGTTGAGAGAAACCCGGTCCTTTGTGGATCCCTCAACGGAGACGTAGACTTCTGTTGGAGCTGAACTTCAGTTAAAAATCCCTATATCTCTTGTCTCCATTTCGCTTTCCATTTGATCTTTTCTGCTGCCCTCACAGACTAGTTCGCAGAAGACCGGACTTGTCCGCTACCGGACAAGTCTGCCCAACCGGACTAGTTCGTGTTTTATTTTTACTGATCAAATTGTTTTGGGAAGTGAATTTTCAGGTCATTTCCTATTCACCCCCTTTAGGCAACTTTCATTTGATATCGGAGCAAGGGCTCTCCGTTTAAGAGCTTAACAGCTTGCAGAGTTAAAAATGTCTACTGAGAGGACCGGTGATTGGTCTGCCAAAGGTAATGAAAGCTCCGCCTACAAGCAACTCTACTCAAGCGTGCAATTCGACTACGACGAGCTAAAGAATGAGCCGAAGACAAAACAAGTCTCAGGAAAGATTCCTATCTTTGATGGAACTTTCTATAAGATTGGAAGTACCGGATGCTCACGTACCTTGAGTCAATGGGACCGCAAATCTTGAGGATTGTGAAGAAGGGCTTCACATTTGAAGATGAAGAGAATCCTACTCAAAAGGATGAAGTCAACATGCACTGCAATGCTCAAGTGGCCTCCATCATTATTTTGACACTAAGTCCTCATGAATACGCCAAAGTGATGGGATAAGGAACGCCCATCAAATTTGAAAGAAGCTTGAGATCATCTCCATAAAGGGACGGACACCGTCAAGGAAGCAAGAGAAGACCTCTTAAGAGGACAATATAACTTATTCATTAGAAAGTACACGACCGTCAAGGAAGTACACGATCGTCTCATAGAGATCGTCAACAAGAGAAGAGCGCTTGGAGTGAAGCTTAAAAAAATTGAAGTGAACAAAAGGTTACTACAAGCCCTCCAACTTTGAAACTCACATTTATGTACTCTTATTAGAGAGAAAGACAACTTTAAGAACTTCACCACAGATGAAATACGTGAACGACCTCTTGCATAACAAGATCAAGATGAAGAAGAAAGAAGAGTCAACTCACTGATCGGCAACACCACTTCTGAAGACAAGAACATAGCTTTCAATGCTAAAGGGAAGAAGGTGTTCGTTGAAAGCTCAAGTGAAGATGAGAGTGATGATGAGGAGTTCGCCTTGCTCATGAGAAAGTTCAAGAAGTTTGTGAAGAAGGGCAAATTCGACAAGAAGAGCTGTAGCAAAGGTAAAACTAGAAAATCTAAGAGAACTTGTTATGAATGTGAAGAAAAAGGTCATTTTATTGCAGAGTGCCCAAACGTCAAGAACAAGGAGGAAAAAGAGAACAAAAGCGACAAGAAGTACAAAAAGGACAAGGGCAAAAAGTACAACAAGTACAAGGAACAAGCTCATATAGGTCAAGAATGGAACTTCGACCCCGACTCCGATGCCAATGATGGTGGCATTGCTACATTGGCAATTGGCATTACTCCAACAAACACTTCACCCTTCGGAAGCTTCAGCGACGACAAAAAAGAAGCTGCACCCGTATGCCTCATGGCGAAAGAGTCTAAGGTATCTACATGTAAACACGTCATCTCTAGCAATAGTGAAGATGAAAATGATGTACCTAGCTTGCTTGAATTAATGACCATACTTAAAAAAAGAAGAAATTGAGAGGCAAGAGGATATTCTTGAAAACCCAGAAAACTTGCTCATTCTTAGAAGAGAAACCTTGATCTTGAGAATATCCTAACTCTTGAGAGAAAGAAAGTAGATGAGTTATCTAAAGCCTTGGCTGAAATTAATGATACAAGTGAAACTTTTAGGTTCCCTAATGACGCACTTCAAGAGAAGTTTAACACATTGAAAAACTCTATTCTTCTCTTAAAGTGCAATTTAGCAAATTTAAGAGAGAAGTATCTTCCTTAAATGAAGCGTCTTGCCCCCTTTGCCTTTTTTTTATAGGTGCAAAGATGTTGAAATTTTGAAGATCATTGATAATGAGAAGATAATTGTAATCTTTTAAGAGCAAATCAAGACTCTCAATGCTCAAGCTCAACAAAGCAAAGTCTTTATCAAATAAGAGAAAGTCAAGTATGCAAAAGAAGCGTACACAAACACTAGACGTCAAAATGTCAAGGATGGCATTGGTTACGTAAAAGGTAAAAGCTACAATGCAAGAGAGAAGAAGAATGGCAATGAGTTCATGAAGTTCACCGTGGGAGGAAGCTACAAGATCAAGAATAAAGCTTCTTCAAAACTCTCTTCGAAGGGTACTAATGCATCTCATTTCACTAAGCTTTTTCATGATTTTGATGCATCCTATGTGCTAACCAAGAATTCTCGTGACAAAGTTATTGCTAAATATGTTGGGCCATGCCACAAGAACACCAAGTCTTGTGCGTGGGGTGCCAAAGTCTCTTGTCACTAACATGAAAGGACCCAAAGAAATTTGGGTACCTAAAAACAAGACCTAATTTGTAGGAATACTCCTCTGATGAAAGAAGTTGGGTGATTGACAGTGAGTGTACAAATCACATGATCGGGGAGGAAAAGATGTTCTCTTCCATTGAAGAAAAGTCACAAAGCAATGATGTCATCTTCGGAGACAACAGTAAAGGAAAGGTAATTGGTCTTCAAAAAATTGCTATTTCCAATGACATATCCATTACGAATGTCTTTTTGGTTGAATCTTTGAGCTACAATTTGGTATCCATTTCACAATTGTGTGAGATAGGTTACAAGTATTTGTTCACAAATTATGATGTGACCATCTATAAAAGAGGAAGTTGTACCATGACATTCAAAGGCTACTTGAAGAGAAAAATTTACTTAGTAGACTTCACTGCCAACGAAGTAATTCTGGATACGAGTCTTGTTGCCAATGCAACATTGGGTTGTTGTGGCATCACCGCCTAGCCCATGTCGACATGTGAAACCTCCATAAACTCCAAAAGGGTGGTCACATTATAGGACTAACGGATGTTTGCTTTGAGAAAAATAAAATTTGCAATGCATGTCAAGCTGAAAAGCAAGTAGAAGCGAGTCATCCAACCAAGAATGTAATGAAAGGATCAAGTGACCGAGAAGGGAGGTTAAATCGGGCACTTACACTACTAGGCCAATTTCTCGCTCTTCCTAAAATCTAGCAAAACTAACAATCAACTCCTAGCAAGCAATGACTAAGAAGGAGTAAAAACAAGCTAGAAGACAATCTATCAGAAAAAGATAAAGAGGTAAGCAACCTATCAAGCTAGTAAGCAAGCTGACACGAGAGCCACCAAGAGAAGCAACCAAACAACCTATCACACTACTCGCAAAAATGTAAATGCGGCAAGTAAAGAGAAGGATGACAGAGATGCTTGGCAATTTTTCTCGAGGTCTCAGAAGGATGGCGCCTTTCTCTAATTCTAATTGAACCACTCCCGTCGAAGTCTTGATTCCTCTCATCGTTACTGAAACGATGATCACAAGGGTACGCTCCACTCTCGAAGTAAAGTCACCGGTGCCCCGGCTGTAGCAAACAATACTCAATCATTAGAGCAAGCCTTCAAGGCTCGAGCGCACACTCTTAGTGTCTCTTTTGAGCGGGGGACTCGAAACCGCTCACAAACTTGATGTCATATTACCCAAGTCTTTGAAAGCTCGGACAACGACGCCTAACCGGCTTAAGCTGTCATAAACTAAGAGTAACAAGCCGAAGACACTTCTCTCAGCCTCACAAGCTCTAGGAATGAATGGATGCTCTTTGCTACTCTTCACAAGCACTTAAGATCTCACTAGATGCTCTCTTGTGCTTTGCTTGGTGACCTTTGGCTCTTCACAAATGATCTCCAACTATTCTAGCTGTGAGCAAACTCCACAATAGCTCATTCAACAGTTTAAATAGGCCCTAAGCCTTGAAACAATCGTTAAAAGCCATTGCCAAAAAGCTGACTGTTTTTTGCAGTCACTCGGACTGTTCGATGACTCCTGATCTTCAACTGGCAGAAAACAACCTCTTTAGAATCTATTATATGTGACACCAGACTGTTCGGTTCATACCATCACTGGACTGTTCGCAACCTTCTCTTTAGGACTCCCAGAGACACGTCTTTTGGACACCAACATCTGGGCTCACCGGACTATCCGATCACTGAACCGACGGACTGTCCGGTGACTCCTTCTCTTGATTCCAAAGAGCACCTCTCTCTGGACTTCGATTTTCTGCACTCATCAGACTGTCCGGTGATTCCATCTTCTCAGCCTCTAGAAAACATCCTCTCTGAACTTCTGGTTTCTATCCTCATCGGACTGTCCGGTGACACATCAGCTGCTGAAACTTGTCTTCTTCAAGATCTTCTAACTACTCACTGCAACTCTTGACAACCTCAAACTCTCACTGATCACTCAAGTGCCTCAGAGAACCTAGAGCATCCACACATCCTAATCCTTGTAAGACCGAGACGAGTGACTCGACCCCTCTTAACAATACCGATATTTTCTATAGACTCAAGGCCTAAAAACTAAAGCACACAAGGCTCTAGATCATCTTTAGCCTTGATCAGCTCCCTCCTTGGAAAACACACCACGGATATCCTTGAAGCAATCAACTCGTATAA
The DNA here is from genome assembly GCA_001602295.1 of Zoysia matrella. Lineage (NCBI taxonomy): Eukaryota > Viridiplantae > Streptophyta > Magnoliopsida > Poales > Poaceae > Zoysia > Zoysia matrella. Next base: position 15,059 of record BCLG01001139.1, on the reverse strand, counting down.
GTGGAGAATAGTGTTGATGAACCCATATTCAACGAGTTAGTTTATGGTTCTCATTCAATCACTAAAATCATTCATAGCTTTGAGGGTCTTCAATGGTCATAAAGCTAATATGTAATGACAACCACAAGACCATTAGAGATGCTGCACATGGACTTATTTGCTCCGTGGCATATATTAGCATTGGTGGTAACAAATATGGTCTCGTCATTGTTGATGATTATTCTCGCTTCACTTGGATATTCGTTTTGCATGATAAATGTGAAACGAAAAGTGTGCTCAAAACATTTTTGAGAAGAGCTCCAAATGAGTACGATGTGAAGATCAAGAAGATAAAGAGTGACAACGGCACCGAGTTCAGTCATCAAGCATGAGTTTTCAGCACCCGACTCCCCTCAACAAAATGAGGTTGCTGAAAGAAAGAAGCGCACACTCATTGAGATGGCAAGAACAATGCTTGAAGAGTAAAAGACATCCGATCGCTTTTGGGCTAATGCTGTCAACACCGTGCGCCATGCAAGCAATCGCCTATATCTACATTGACTCTTGAAGAAAACCCTCTATGAGCTTCTCACCGGTAACAAGCTAAACATCTCATACTTTCAAGTTTTTAGAAGCAAGTGTTTTAAAGAAACCCAAATCTTCTAAGTTCTCTCCTAAAGTGGATGAAGGGTTCTTACTTAGTTATGGATCAAACGCCTACGCCTATCGTGTATTCAACAAAACCAATGGTTGTCTATCCGTTTTTAATTACTTGTGGATTGTCATCCTAGAGTTCACAAGTTTTTCTTTTTTATTTGTTATTTTTGTTTTTCAATACATTTTTTTTATTTCTAATACATCATTATCTTTATTTTATTTCCTCTTCGTTTTCAACACATCTCACTTTTTTTACTATTTTTAATCTCCGTGCCTACATATAGAATAACAAGAAAAAAGGACAGAGAAAGAATTGAATAACTTTTACCTTATATGAATATAAGGTTAAAGAACAATTTCAACCTCGAGAACAGTGTAAATAAACAGTTCATATTCATTAAAGTATTCTAAAATCTGACTTATATGAATGCAATGTTGATGGTGCGTTTTATTATATGGCACAAGCTTAGTGAGCCACTGGTGCTATGATCAGGGATTACCAAGTTACATTCCAATGGGGGAAGCTCAAGGTTTTATGCATTACCTTGGTGCGTTTTAAATGGAGGACAACATGGCCTTCTAGCGACGAGTATGGGTGTCCAGAGGATTGTTGAAATAAATGGTCTAAAGTTGATGCAACTTTGGAATGCAGCTGAGTGTCAACGTTCTATCAGAGCTCCCATATTATGGGATTTTTGGTAGCTTAGTTAGGGCTTTGTTTCATCTCCATGTTAGTAGAGAATGCAATGATTTGTTTCTTTTAATCTCCTCGTTAGTAGAGAATGCAATGCTGTTGCTCAGGTACTCGCTAAGCAATCCTCATGGGACAACAATAGATTGTGGGAGCGGCACAATGCCCCAGCGTATTGCCTGCCTATTGGATTTTGTTTGTAATCATAGTTAATTTATATCAATGAATCACTCAATCGAAAATAAAAGATTTGAATGGCCAGGCACCTGATTCCACGTGTAGAATTCTGGCCCTGCCGGAATAAACAAGATTTGACGTGAAGGCTTAACGCTGCCTCTACAGGGTTAACAAAACTATAAAAATCGATCTATTTTCACGATTTTCGATGAAATCAATTCAATCTGATTTTATTGAACAACGAATTTTTGTTTTAAAAAATTCAAAACAAATTAAAAATTAAAAAAAATAAAATTTCAAAAACCGATAAAACCAATTATGTTTCAAACTTTGGAAAAAAAAAAAACCACTCGATAAACTAAAAAACCAACTGATTTTTAATCAAATTTTATTCAAATTTTAATTTTTCAATTTAGAACGGTTTTTAACCGATTTTCACGAATTTCATAGTTTTCATTAAACCGGACCCATCCAGCTTACCGGTTCAAACCATAACCAAAACTTTGCCTCCACCTCTTCACGACCATCCTCCAACCCCAGGTATGGCAGGAGAACCCCCCTCACCCTAAACCTCAAGACGCATGATTAATTAAAAAAACAGGTCCAGTGACGAAATTTACCCCGGCAATTATACAGTACAAAATAAAACCTCAAGACAACAAGAACCAAAATTAGGCACAAAAACGCAAAACAGAAAGCCAGGCCGATCTACCATGCAAACACACATCATAGATCATAGAAACATGTCTTGTCTTTCTCAATTACAACACAAATAACATCGGATTGGGGGTTGTCTATTTATCAGCATAGCAGTGTTCTGTTACCAAGGCTAAAAAGAACTCCTCAATCTAAAGGCCAAATTACAGGGTACTCCAAAAATTGGACTACAAAAAATAACAGCTCTAAAGTACTGAACAGAAACTAATTAGCTTGACACCATCATTTGGTCGCACGCTTGCAGAGCCTGGTTTGCAAAGTATCTTACATCCACATCAGGGTCCTCACTGAGCTCAACAAGACATGGTTTCACAGTCTTCTCAACAACCTGCTGAGTAAGATTGATGATATCCTAAAATGACAAGAACTTGACATACAGTACTTAAAAAATAGAATCAGGCAAAAAAAGCAAAAGAACTCACAGATTGATCGAGGATTGGTATGAGCGACTGCAACACTTTTGCAACATTAAATTTGATGTTAGGAACCCTGAAAATTAGGCTACGTAAGCAAGAGCTCAAACACACAGGATTTTACACAAAAGTAACAACCAACCTGTCCTTTGAGGAATTTATAATGACCGGAAGCAGCTTTTGGCAAGTGATTTCAGCACCCATGACAGGAGCCAACAATGAGAGAGCTTGTAGAATTGTCATGCGGTACAGGTAGTGAGGGTTATTAATCTTCTCCAACACCTGGAAAATTAATTGAGTTTTGATGTCTAGAAGAAATACTGCAGTGTAGCACTTAAATTGCAATAAGGCAAAGTGCAGATTTTAGTACTATATGCTGCAATACAAAATTTAGGAGGAAGATTCCTTTATTATGGGCCTTATTCCATAATATATTCATCATCATTGGTCCAAGATAACTTACATTTAGACCAAAGATTTGTAAATTAACTGAAACTATTTATTGAAATGCCTCAACAAAGCATAAAATTAAGATACATTCTCAATTTGACCCAAACAACAAGTGCTCATTCTCCTGATTGCAAAATTGAACAAAAGTGTCATTTACTTTATCCAGGCAGCAAAGAAAATGTAATAAGATTCTACCTAGTTGCCAAACAACAAGCAGCATCCAAATGTCTAGTGTTCATATAATAGATGACGAACCTGAGGAATTATATTCTGCATTGCCCACTCTGGACCAAACTCCTCTGCGAGGCGTTTCAAGTTATTGGCCGCAGCATCTCTGATCGAAAAAACCTGAAAGCAAACATTTGATTAACTAATGACCTGAAACAAACTTCACTTAGTGCAATATAAATGTACTTTCATTAGCTCACAGTGCTGCAATTGAAAAACAGCGCATATCATTTTGTGCAATTTTAGTTTAAAGTGTCCTAAAAAAACTCTTGCAATTTTTTAAATGCTAGGATTTTGATGCCCATTCATAAGCTATACAAGTATGGGTAAAACAATTGTTAGTGCAAATTTAATAGTCTTCATTGACCATATAAAACCACAGCGTCACAGTGAGCCAGTGCACTATAAAAAAAAAACTTGGGCTTTGTTTTTCAAAGAAACTATTCTGACTAACAATCAGAAAAATACAAACCTTATCTTCCAACCATTGCATGCAAAGTGCCCCTAGCTTGTCATCAAAAAATCCAACTCCTAACTGACTTGCCAACAACGGAATGTACTCGATTATCGCAAGGCGGACTCTCCAGTGCCTATCCTCTGCAAGTTCTACGATGGCTGGCAGCAGTGATTGTGATAGAAGGTCAATTCCAATAACCTGAAACATCACATGAAACTCATCATGAAGTGTGAAACATAAAGTGTGAAAAGAGCTACACAAAAGGCATTTTGTGTAGAAATTAAGAATGTAAGAGTAAAGAAAATTGACTACACAAATGAAAAATAGCACTAACCTGATTAACCTGATCAAGTTTGCTGATTATGTTGAGTCGAACGTCAGGGAACTCATCCTTAAGCAAAGAAAGAAAAATAGGAAGAAGCTGCTCGATGGTAGCGTCCTAAAGAAAACAAACTAATGGTCAGCTTTGAGGTTAACACCTACAGTTAATATGTCAAACTTAGAAGCTATTGGTAAACAAAATTGCAGCATCATGATATGAAATTAAAGGAATGGATTAATAACAGTGCAGGAGTGAAGGCAAAGATGGCCATGCATTGTGTTAACAAATAAATCAAATCAATATACATGTATGTCAATAACAACCTCTGAAAAATAAAATATGCAGAAGCAAGCAAAACCGCTCATAAAACACTTCATTATTCAAGGCTCCTTATTTGTGAAACATGACTAAGGCATATGGCGCATATGAGAAACATTACATGCATCACTGACAATACCTTTCCCAATACAGGAGCCATCCCCATGATGACTGAAGCCAAAGCTGAACGAACATGCTGTGATGAATCTGATGACAATTCCTGTAAATGCAGCCGGTATGCATTAGTTTGATAGGGAAAAGAAGCCCACAAATAATATGCAGCGATAGCTTTTCCCGCACCTTAACACATGGAAGAATATGTTGGATTGCAAGTTGAGGACTTAATATACGACAGAATTTAGTAACTTTTCCAGCAGCAGCAATCCGCACTTCAGCCTCGTTATCACGAAGGAGACGAACATATGCAGGAACCAGATCAGCACTATTAACAAAAAAGTGACATACGATTAATCTATTTGGTATACTTATTTTCCATAGCCTGCAAAATATTTCAGCTAATTTATGACAGGAGGGCAAAAAATACCTAGTAGGCTCCGGGCCAACAGCCTCACATAGCTCATACAGTTGATTGGCAACCATATAACGAACACGCCAGGATTTGTCCTATATATGAAAAAACAACATTAGGTATAATCAGAAAACAAGCACAACTTACAAAGAAATTGAGTACTCCATCCGGTTTTAATATATAGACACTATTAACTTGTAACATTATCTTTGACCATTTGTCTTATTTAGAAACATTGTTCAAATATATAAAATTGTTAGCTGTGTTTCAAATACCACTGATGATAAAGCAAATTATAACAAAACATATGAAATTTATCATACTTTTTTGAGTAAGATGAATGGTCAAATGTGATGTTAGAAGTCAACGGTGTCAATATTTTAAAACTGGAAGGAGTACTTGTCAATATCTTCCACAATGTATGTCAAAATATATCCTCAAGGTAAATGGAAGATCAAAGTTTTCCAATGTGTATGTGTCCAATGAGTAACATACCTGGGAGAAATTTACAATGACTGGGAGTATATGTGCTACACAATCTTGTGGTTCCAACAACTTCCCAAGAGCTGCACAGCCTTCAACAGCCAACAAACGCACTGAATCTTGGTCTGCAAAGAAACATGAAAAGAACAAATTTCAGCTATAATACCAGTGATGTCCAAGACGTCCATATGGTTACTAAGTCATCTGATTTAAACCTGATCAGATATAAGACCCTTGAAACTGATAACTAATCTACATAACAATCATGCCAAGTAGAAACTAAAAAGGTCAGCCCTCATTTGACATAGAACCAATTGATAAGTCAAGCTTGAGATCATTTCACAAACAAAATATAGAATTATGGAAGATACCACATGGTTTCAGATTATATCGCATGGATTCTACATGGACATGGTTAAAAACCACAACCAAGCATAAGGTAACAGAGAATAACATCTAAACATGTACAAGAAAGGTACCATCTTGGGTCAAATCATCAAATATTGACATTATTTCTGTCTTCAAGTGAGGCTGTTCAATTGTGGCCGCAAATTTTCCAAGGTTTGATGCAGCTGCTCTTCTGACCATAGGCATGTCATCTTGACATAACTGACCATATATCGTCCTCAATTCTGTTTTCAGTTGATCAGGGGCACTAGGATAAGCTATGTGGAAAAGACCACAAGATGATACCCGGGCCGTAAACCACTCACCGGCTGCTAGCCTCTGAAAATACAAAGCATAGATACTTAAACAGACGTTAATATTCAGAAGCGAAGACAACATAAATAGGTGAACATAACATGAATATATATAAATTGACAAATAAAATATTTTAAAAAATTAAACTCTGGAAATAGAGAACGTACACAACAGACAAACATTTAGAAAAAGTGAAGAACATAACATGAATATATATAAATTGACATATAAAATGTCTAAAAAATAAATTGCGGCAATAGGAGAACATAAATAAGAAATAGAGATCAAAATGAGCGTATAACTGATGATGTTTTATTCAAATGACATGTCATAAGCAACATTTTGCATACATGTAATGGTCCAATAATTAAACCGTCAAGTGGAATCAATTGAAAAGCTACACTACCAGGAAATTGAAGGTTATGACGCAAACGGAGCATATAAATCCAGTACTCTCAAGGGCATTTATAAGGGTGCTGGATTCAACAGTTAGTTGGTTGAATAAATCATATACGGTTATGGCTAACACCATAAGAAAGTAGATAATAGTGTAGTTGCCATTAATCCATCATTATAAAATTATAAATCCTATCATCAAATGCAATGTTTCTGGCAAAACACATCAAGTAGTGCATTTTTGCTATTTAACCCAGCCTTGGCAACATAGCCATCATACTTGCATCCTTAAAGGTTGCAAATTTTAATTTTATGAACCGCTTACCTTTACTACTGGAATGAACCATTCAACGATATCGCTTTCCTTCATCTGTGCTCCAATTCGGCAAAGAGATTCAACCGCCTTGTCACGGACACAAGTTTCCTCCACCGTGCACAATGTCTCCAATGGTGGAAGTAATACATGAGCATGTTCTACGCCCCCGACATAAGGAATGAACACACCCAATTCCTCAGCCATTGCAAGAAGCACCTCATCTTCATCATCATTATTTTCACTGAGGAAAGGAATTAGCTCCTTCCTGGTTCTTTCTTCCCCAAGTGCCCGTGCAATTGTTGAAAGCCTTCTGATGGAGTTTAGGCGCAATTGAATGTCTTCATTCTTCAGCTCGTCAATTAGAACTGCGATTGGATATAGCGGCTCATCCATCATAGCCATCAAGTTTACACAGGCCTGCTACACATGTATAATAAGAGAGAACATTAGAGCCATGCAGATAGTAGGATGGAAAATTGTTGTTTTCTAAAAGAAAAGAAAGCGCTTCAATACAGCATATGTTGTGATGATGACGAGAACATATGAGGTAAGCTAAGGGCATCTCCAATGTATAGAACCCACCCTGCTTCTACTACAAGGTCCTCCGTGATTTGATGTTGCTTCTTACAACTTACAACAGACCCCAATGCTTAGGACCGGCAATTGCTTCAAGATTCAGTCCTACTCCCTCCGTAAGATTTTATCTGTCATTCTAGGCTTCTTCCATTTGTCCCAATTTAATTGTCATTCTCACTTCCCAATACAACTTTCTCTCTTCCCAATGCATCTCCATCAGTATCCCTCACCTCCTCATTTTTAGTACATCCCACCTTTCCCACCTCTCATAATTCACGTGCCCAGAGCAAAAACGAAACTTAAATCGGGACGGAGGGACTACCATAAAACAAAATAATTTGTTCTCGACTATGTCTGCTCTTTGTGGAATTTTTTTATTCAACAGGACCTGATTCTAACAATGGACCTGCTCCTTCTTAGCTTCAGCGCCACAATGTTAAGAAGCCAGTCCCAATTAATTTTTTATTGCTTAGAACAAGCTATGCCTGCACAATGAAGAAGCCCTAAGTGGTGTTTGACTAAGCAAAATAAGATATCTAATAAATAATTAGACTACCAGAGATTGGATGTATATTTTTTTTTTCAAAAATGGATCTCTAAGTCCTGAAACAGCATACATGTTATTGTGATGAATATTATATCCATTTCAAATTCTCCAATACACTATTCTCATCAATCAAACAAGAACATATAATTCTGTAAACCTTTTTTGCTGAAATCCAATTCGTTAGACACATTATCCAACTCCAAAACTAAGCATGCACTCCAAGAAAGGAACAAGATGAACCTATGCGATCACATCGCAACCTGTGTTACACAATCTATGAGCAACGATCCGAACAACAATACACAAACAAATTCCGCAATCACCCAGTCGGTAACCAAATCCCAACTCCGCGTACGCTCTACCTCTCCCAACCCACCCAAACATCCTAAATCCCGTCAAATCCATCGCAACCCGACTGAAAATGCGCAGATCTGGGGCGGAGACACCACGAAGCCACGCGGAGGGGGACCCATCACCCGTCTCCTGGCGCCCGCGGGGGATCGGGGAGCAGTCACACCGCGCCATGGAGATCGGGGTGCAGATCGCGCTCAGGCCGCAGATCTAGAGTCGAGGTGAAGGTGAGAGGAGCAGCGGATCTCACCTCGCGGCGACAGGATCAGGCTTCCGCGGCAAAGGAGATGGCTGCACCGGCGGGCGCTTCCGATGCGGGGAGGGGAGACGGGGATGACCGCCCAAGGCGTGGGCGGGGGGGTGAGAGGAGGGATGGGCCAGCTGCTGCGGTCTGCGGAAGGGGACGAGGGAACGGGGACTGAGGGGATGGAAGAGGGCGGCCGAGAGCGGGGCCGCAGACGAAAATGGGTTGGGTTGGGCCGGACCCGACCGAGACCCGATCAAGGCCCAGTTTGATCAAGGGACTAATTGTTATTAGTCTATTTTAGGACTTTTTATTATTATTCTGTTTAGAGACTAATAAAAACTAACAATTCGTAATTAAAGAACAAAGTCTAAATTACCCTTACTTTTTATCCAAGTTCCAAATCGGAATCAATTTTTTATTTGATTCCAACTCGAAATCAACTCGTGTCAATAAAAACAACTCGAAAACTCTTCTATATATATATATAATCTTCAGCACTGGTTTTCCTTAACTCCAGCACGTCAACCCGCCAAAACTCGTCTGTTCCTGTGCACTCCCGCATCGCACTCGTGCCGTGGCCCACTCTCGCACCATGCCTCGCAGCGAGCTCGCCCCTCGTGGCTGTTTCGCGCGCCGCGCTCACCCCTCGCGGCCCTGCCCACGTAGTGCTCGCCTCGCGTTCGCACCCCTCGTCGTGCCCGCCCCTCGCGTCCGCCTAGCTCCACCTCGCGCCCTGCCCGCCTCGCCCTGTGTCGTGTCCAGCACTGCCTCACGCCCACCGTTCCCGCCCTGTGTGTGGTGTGCAGAACCTTGCTCATCAGATTAGAGAAGAAGTGCTTAGCTTGTTGTTGTCAGGAAGCTCTGTTAGTAGTTCCTGTTGGTTTTGGAGCATGCGCAAGGTCAGAGATCTTGGAGTGTAGTAGTCGTTTGCATGGTACTGTGCGTAGCGGCAAGATAGAGAGTGGTTGGCTTGAAGTCGTCGGACAAAAAAGAATTTTTACACTGTACTTTAAGTAGTTCTATTGTAGCCCTAGATAATAGATCAATTTTTTTAACTATTTGTGTCAAATAATTGATTCATTATGTCGCTCTAACACTATAGTTTATTTGTGTTAAATAAATGTCAAAATTAAATTTGAGAAAATTGCGGAAAAAATTGTACAAAATTTAAATATATGACAAGAAATACAACGAACGGTTTAATTGTTAGTCATGTATGCAAACATACGCGGACTAATAATTAGACAGATTTAAAACAGAGATTTTATTGAAAAATGGACTAATAATTAATGTTTCCTCCAAACAAGAAACGAACTAATAATTAGTCGACTAATTTTTAATCGACTAATTATTAGTGCAGACTAACAATTAGTCGGCCGGATCTAAACAGGCTCTAATGTCAGGACAGCTCGATATTAGAATAAGTCCTATTTGACTCTCTCAACTATTTCGTTTGTTCGCTTTTTTTTCTCAACTGAAATACTAGATATTTTGACTCTCCAACTATTCAATCCGTTTGTTTTTTTTTCCCTCGGTTGTTTCGACGGTGGTTTTGTCTGACATGGCAAGGTGACATGACGGTTTTACTGATGTGGCAGGGTGACGTAGCAGAATCCGATGACATAGTAGGCTGACATGGTAGGATCCGTTGATGTAGACATCCGATTTGTTTTGATTTTATTCTAAATTAGAAAACAAATAGACATAAAAAAATTATAAAATTTTGCAAAAATATAATCATTTTACAAGGAAAAAATTTTGTTTTGGACCGATTTCAAATTCGAAACACATTTTATTTTAAAAATTTAGAAAATAAATTACCATACAAAATAATATGTCTTTCAAATTTTGTATAAATAAATCTATTTGAAATTTGAAGATGATTCCAAAACAAAAGTCCTTCCTCATGGAGAGATCTATCATCTTTCAAAATTTCAAATTCATCCAAGCTCGGAAAGTCATGTTTTTAAAGCAAAATATTAGCCTGCTGCTGAGTCACGTACCGTTATAAATTTGTATTCTAAATTTTGTATAGATAAATCTATTTCAAATTTGGAGATGAGTTCAAAACAAAAGTTGTTTCTTATAAATAGGTATATCATTTTCCAAAGTTTAAAATTTATCTGAGTATGTGAAGTCATGTTTTTGAAACAATAGCCTCTTATTTAACTCAAATGAATTTGACACTTTGGAGGATCATACATATATTCATGAGGAACAATTTTTGTTTTGGACTTATCTCTAAATTCGAAATATATTAATTTCTATAAAATTCGGAAAAAATTTATAATGGAACGACGATTCAGCAATAGTCTATTGTTTTGCCTCAAAAACATAATTTTTCAAGCTCGAATGAATTTAAAATTTTGAAAGATGATAGGCCTCTTTATGAGGAATAATTTTTGTTTTGGAGTCATATCCAAATTAGAAATATATTTATTTCTACAAAATTCGAAACAAAATTATAATGGAACGACGACTCAGCAACAGCCTACTGTTTTGCCTAAAAACATGACTTTTGAAACTCGGATGAATTTGAAATTTTGAAGTTTGATATATCTCTTTATGAGAAACAAATTTAGTTTTGGACTTATCTCCAAATTCGAAATAGATTTATTTATACAAAATTCAGAAGACATATTATTTTTTATGGTTATTTCTTTTCTAAATTTTTAAAATAAAATGCATTTTGAATTTGAAATTGATCTCAAAACAAAATTTGTTCCTTGTAAAATTATTTAAATTTTTGCAAAGTTTTAGAATTTTTTGAGGTCGTTAATTATTTGTTTTCTAATTTAGAATAAAATCAGACCAAATCGGGGTTCACGTCAGCGTATTCTTTCACGTCAGCTTGCCATGTCAATAGATTATTCCATGTCACCTGTCACATCAACAAAACCACCGTCGAAACTGTCGAAGGTGAAAAAACGAACGGGTTCAATAGTTGGAAGCGTCAAAATATCTGGTGTTTCGGTTAGGAGAGGAAAAGCGAACAAGCGCGATAGTTGAGTGAGTCAAATAAGACTTATTCTTTCGATATTGCACGGTACCAAATTGAGAGAGGACCTCCGCTAGAGATGGCAATAGATAAAAATCCATGAGGTTTAGCGTTCCCAGACCCGTATTTGCAAGAAAAAAAATCCCCGTTGAGGAATCCGTTAAGAGTGATGGTGATGTTTTTAACCCAAACCTCAACCCATATGGTGAAATCAACTTGTCGGATACCTATACTCACTGAAGAATGAAAGAGAGGGGTGAAAATTAAAAAAATATCAAAAAACAAGGGAATTATGTAAACCAATAACTAAATATTGCTATTGAAAAGTGAAAAAAAACTTTATACATAAGCTAACATTCTTAAAATACATAATTTTTCAATTAAAAATAGACTTTTATTCTAAAATGTAATGAAATAAACTATTAAATTAAGGAGTGTAAGTTGAATAAAAATATACTCATGTATCTAATAGATAATATTTTTCTTTGTTAACAAACCCGCGGCTAAAAAATCCTCTCAACCCAGACTCTAATAGAGTAAATAACCCTCGAGTTGTTCGAGGCCTCGTTGACATCTCTAGCCTCCACGGACCGCCGTGTACCCTCAGCCTGACCTTTAATCTCTCCTGCTTATTTTTTGTCTAGATGTTGTCTGTACTATACTACATAAGTTTTGTTTGATACAGTTCAAACTTAATAAAAAAAATAGCTTATTTTTTAACAGATGAAAAATAATTAAAAATAAACTATTGTTTAGCTTATTTTTTGTCTAGATGTTGTCTGTACTTATACTACATAAGTTTTGTTTGGTACAGTTCAAACTTAATAAAAAAATAGCTTATTTTTTAACAGATGAAAAATAATTAAAAATAAACTATTGTTTAATTTATTTTAAAAAGCTGCTGAACTAATAAGTTTTAAAATAAATTTGCTGTTTGACACCCTTTCTATTTATTTTTATAAAGTCACGCTCCGCCTCTCCAGAACGTCTCGGCCGCCGCCCCCGACCCTCTCCCGTGCCGTTGGCCCTCCTGGCAGTGGCTCTTCTCCGGCCCTTCCTCACCCCTCCGGCCGTCGCTCCTCCCCCGCCCTTTTCCTCACCGTTCACCGTCCCCGCCCTCCTCCGACCGCCGCCCCCGCGTGGTACGCCACCGGATTCCCTGCTCTGTAGAGGTCCCTGACCCTTTCCGCCGGTCCCATCGAGGTGACTCCGCGGCATCGCAGCGGGAGCGGGGAGACGATGGGGACGGCGAGTCCCGCGCCGTCACCATAGGGGATCCGTCGACGTCGGAGACATTCCCGGGGAACTACATACGGACTGCCAAGTACTCGGTGCTTACCTTGCCGCGCAACCTGTTCGAGCAGTTCCGTCGGCTGTCGTACGTCTACTTCCTGTGTTCTCTGATAAGACAGGGACATTGACAGAGAACAAGATGGAGTTCACGTGTGCATCAATTGGCGGAGTTGATTACAGCTTTGGTAAAGATACAGATCGATACTGTGTTGTATGTATGATGGCTTTGATGAATTGGGACTTTCATACTGTTTTTGATATCACACTGTTTTTGTGTTATAAAGGTGCCTCACAAGACATCTCTTTTGCTGGTATTGCACAGTTGATCATCTATGCACACCAAATATGGCAGTTCAAACTGACCCTCAGCTTGCGAAGCTATTGAGGAATGGTAGTACAAATGCGGAAGCGAAGCCTGTCCTTAAATTTTTCATCGTTTTTGCTACCTGTAATACCATCGTGCCACTTGCCCTAGACACTATTGATCATAAACAAAGGTTGATTGATTATCAAGGTGAATCCCCTGTTGAGCAGGCACTAGCATGTGCTGCAGCATCTTATGGCATTGTGCTGGTTGAGCGAACATCTGGTTACATAGATATTGATGTACTTGGTGAAAGGCAGAGGTAACATAGCTCAGCTATTGTCTTCATAGACATGCTACACCCAGATACTGAATTAACACAGTTTCATTTAAAACTTAATCTAGGAACTAAGGTGCTGTTTGGATCAGTCTAATGCAACATAATCTGATTACAACGACACTTGATTACGTTATAATTTGTTTGTTTCAGTTCCTCTGTAATCGGATGCCACTGTAATCCGATACGGTGTAGCACATACTCTTTACCGCTCTCATCCCACCGGTATCGATTCCAATCCCCACCCCCACCCAACTGCTCCACCGCTACTCGCCTGACTGCGCGCCCCAATCCATGCCGGCGCCTGCCCCGACTACCAAGGTGCCCACCCCTGCGTGCTCGAGGCTCAACAGCGTCGCCCCGGCGCCTGGCCCCAACCCGTCCCAGAGCTCGACCACGCTGCCCCGGCGCCCGCCCCGACCTCCCCGATGCGCGGCGCTCGATGGCCTGCGCAGCAGGCGAGATCTGGCAAAGGGACGAGAGGGCCGACGACGAGTAGGAGGTGGAGTAGGGCGTGGGGGACCGAGCGGCGCTGCGCGTGGGAGCAGGGCGTGGGGGACCAAGCGACGTGGCACCCATCTGCGCGCGGCCTTCGGCGCAACGGCGATGAGACACGGCGGCCACCCCACCACCTCCTGCTTTTCCTCCAGTGCCCTTGGCACCAAAGACCTGGTACTGGTATGCTGTACTTGCGCGCCTCGTCGTCCCTGGACTCCCTGCCGCCCCACCACCAAGAACTTCGACACCGGCGGAGGCGTTGTCTAGCAATGGCCATCATTGATGACAGATGGGCGGCTGCAGACGGCGACGCATCCATGGTGCTCGTGGTGACTGGCTCTGGCGGAGAGGGCAACTGGCGGTCTGGCTCAGCTCAGCAAGACGCCAGCAAAGAGGCATTTTTTTATCGTTTCTATTCGTTGCTTTGTTTTTTGGCTTTAGAAACGGAGATGAATTTCTAATACCTGAGTACTAAAGCAAACAATGTATTGGAATCAAATAACGTTACTATTTTCAACCAAACAAAATATGTAATCATTCATTCCAGTGTCAAATCCGCCGTATTTTGTTTACATTACCGTTTACGTTACCAACCTCCGTACCAAACACCTCCTAAGTAACTAACTATAAATGCAAAATTTGATTGTTTAATGTAACTGTTTGACTAGGAGCTAAAGACAACCACCTGATTCATGTTCGATACATCTCTAGAAACCAATGCTGACAAAATTTCTAGCAATGAAGCAACACTAGGTAGCAGTGCAGAATCAACTATCTGATACCAATCAGTTCGAGCGATTGTGCCTTGTGCTTTCAAGTTACATAATTCTTTTCTCTTTTATGGTGTATGATGATCTGCATGCTAATTTTGAGTTGTATATTTCTATTTTGTTTGTCAATGATGCTTTTTCTGATGAATGAACTTGTATTGCTAATTATTATATGTTTCTATTAGTCATGATAAATATAAATTTTCCTGTCTATTTCGTTTTTGTGGTCCTAGGTCTATAGTGATGTTAAGATCATTTAACTTCTGAGTTCTGAGCGCATTGACTTGCACAGCAGGATAGATG